>OMLJ01051037.1:0-14747 GCA_900302595.1 Gadiculus argenteus | reverse complement strand
GTGTGTGTGTGTGTGTGTGTGTGTGTGTGTGTGTGTGTGTGTGTGTGTGTGTGTGTGTGTGTGTGTGTGTGTGTGTGTGTGAAATTATCCATGGATGTGGTGTGGAATAAGGAGAAGCATCGCGTTAGGGGTCGACGTGTTTAATCTGAAGAGGCGCCTTTACCTCCAGACCGCGTGTGGCTGATAGTGTAATACACCGCGTTACCCGCTGCAACGTTACCGTAATACACCGCGTTACCCGCTGCAACGTTACCGTAATACACCGCGTTACCCGCTGTGTGGTCGACGGACCACGACGGTAACGCCAAACCACCCTATTGGTCTCTCCGGTTCCAGCCGTGAGAGGTCACGGGTGGAAGGTCCGGCCGAGCCGCCTGCTTACAAGCCGCCATGGAGCCTGCCTCATTCGCCGGCCTAGTCCGTCCATGAAGCCCGCCCGGTCCGCCATGAAGTCTGCCCCGGTCCGCCACGGAGGCCGCCTCGGTCCGCCCCGGAGCCCGTCCCGGTCCGCCATGGAGCTGTGTGCCACATGCTGCCGTTCTGTGTTAACGTTACTGTGACTCGGGACCTCTTCTCTGGTGACTCGGTCTATCTCGGTTGTTGGTCCGATTCCTTACATTGTCGTTACATTGTCGACAATATATTTAAATATAAAACGTATCGGATGTCCTCCTACTGAAAAGGAGACGGGATGAAGAGGGGGTTGCATTGTTACTGGGCAACGGTTCTCTCCATCGGCCAGTATCGTCATCAAAATAAAGTAAAATATTACCTGTCTATTCTTATTCTTATTACATAACCTTTATGTTGCACATTTTTGGATTATGCAATCGATCTTTCTGCATAATCCAAGTTGCATCCCCATTTCCGTTATTCGATTTATTGGTGTGAATAAACTAAAGCAAAAAAAATAAAAAAAATAAATACAATAAATCGAAGGTGTTTTTTCCATTTGAGTCTGAGAATGTATGCCATGAAATCTCAATTCCCCCTGGCGGCACTAGGGGATGCTACAGTTTATTTAGTGGTGCCCCACCTTTATGCTCTGCTTTACAAAAGAGAGTAAGGAGAAGAAAAAAGACCCCTTGGCATATAAAACCATTGCTTTCCCTGGTGGTCCCATCCCATGCACACCCCCCAGACTCTGTAGGGGTCGGGCTGCTGTTGGTCCCATGCACACCACTCAGACCCTAGAGGGTTAGTCCCTGCTTTGGGGTGCTGTTGGTCCCATGCACACCCCTCAGACCCTGGAGGGTTAGTGCCGGTGTCTGCAGCTGTGTTGTTTGCCATATGGACCCACCTCCCCTCCTCGTCCCCTTTCTGTCTAGTTTCTGCTGGTTCCACTTCCCACGCTGTGAGTTAAGACTGCTTAGCAACCCCTTGTCCCGTCAGAGGCGTTGCATCATGGTTATTAAATTATTTATCTGCAGGTTAATTTCCCTCCATTTGTTTTAAACATATATTTTTCTTTTTACAATTTGTGTGTTTGGGTTTGTATAGCAACACACTTTGCATGTGATGGACATTTTCTAAAGGCCAACTTAAATTACCATTTGCCCTTTCCAATAGTGTTGATGTGACGTTTGTAATATCTGGACTCCTTTATAAAGGAGGTGTAACTGGCATAGGGGCTTTGATTCAGAGTCTGAGGAAATAGACCCAGAAGCATAACGCTGTTAGCTGTGATTGCGACAGAGAGCTGTGGAGGCAGTGGATGGTCATAATAGTCTGCTTCCCGTTGCATAATGCCACAACTAGGTCACTTTACCCCCATCCATACACAGGGCGGAGTGTAGCTTCCCTTGTTGGACGTGTACGGACAAGGGAAGCCTTATTTCAATGTCCTTTGTGCTCATTTTCTTCTGTTCTTGAGTCACAAGTCTATTTCTTGTGCATGTGTAAGAATCTGTTCATGTTAATAAGCTGGAGGATGGCGACCCTTGGTTTTATATTAGTGAATGGTATATTGGCCATGTTTGCTTTCTATCCTCTTGTCTCTTTATTGCTCCTTGATCTACGAGTGGGCCAGTATTAAACACCCCAAAATCGGAAATCAACTACATAGAACACGTTATTCTATCGATGCTCTTTCAGTACTCTGCTCCACCAGTTAAACCAGTGGGTTGGATGGAGGCTCTTCCAGTACTTTGCTCCAACAGTTAAACCAGTGAGTTGGATGGAGGCTCTTCCAAGTACTCTGCTCCAACAGTTAAACCATGCTTATGCTTCCACTTGCTGAATGCTCCTGAGCCTCCTAGAATGAGATCGCAGATTGATGTTTCTTTCACGTATGGCTTTGTGTTCATCAGATTGCTAGTGTGACTTTTATGTTGTGTCCAACCGCTGACAAGATGACTTATTTCCACTAGCTATTCTATTCATGGTTTTTGTAATGGTTGAGCATGAGCAGTCAGCTTTTGTCTATTCGTACAATTAGTCCCTAACCCGCTTAGATAATACAGAAGGATAGTGGCCTATATTTAGGTCACGGTTATGTCGTCTGTTAAAGGAAGCTTTAAATGCATCTGGAATAGAAAAGCAATCCAACAAGCCGTAAACCTTGGTATTTAAGATTAGATACTTGACAGTAACTAGACGGCCAGCGTCAGAAAAAGGAACCGTATTTTCAACCTGGACTTTTCTTCAAATCGTTTTGGGTCTAAAGGCGCGTTTCCACCGCCGGGTGCGGGTTCGGTGCGGGTAGGGAGGGAGCGGTATTGCTCAGGGCGGTTACGTGTCGCGTTTCCACCGCTGACAGTACCCGTATGGTAGGGCGGGGCTTAAGCCGGACGGCGATATCCGTCCGGCAGCTACGTAAGCATTGTCATTTCATAGCCGCCCGCTCAGTCCGACACACTAGGCTCGTTCACGATGGACTTGGCTAGGCTTGGCTAGGCTGAACTCGCCGACGAGAGCTGCCGGTGGCTGAGGGGGCGGGGTTTAAAAGAGCCGGCAGCCCAGCGCAGTGAAATCGGAAGTAGACGTCATCATGAAGACTAGCGGCATTTGCGTTTTACATGGCAGGGGAAATTGAAATAATGGAATTACCGGTGCTTTTTAACCAATAATAATAAGCAATGAAACATAAATAAATATCCATAAAGCCAACGTTGGGAAATAAATGAATAATATTCAATGACACGTCACTGAACTGAACTGCACTGAACAGGAGGCGTTGGCTAGCCGGTTGCAGCCATAGACATCTTATCAGTAGACGGAGCATCTACGCTGCTGCCTATTGGCGCTGACGTGTCAGCCGCCATCTTGGAGTGGTGATCCGCTCCACTCATTCGTTTGGCACGAGCAATGACCTGTCAGCGCATTTAATTAATCTTACCTCACTGAATACCACTGATTTTCACGTTTTTTGTCAAACGTGTAGCTATGATAAAGGACACATGTTTTGGCATGTTTTATATATATTTTTATTTTTATTTTTATTATTGTGAAAAGTAATCCCCCCCATTCCTATTTTCGACGGTGCGCTCATTTGAGCAGGAATATACTGAACACCAGCCCGGCGTCCTTGTTTTCTTCTGTAGTCTGTACTAGTTCACGCTGCTCTCCAGCTCCCCATCACCACTCCAAGATGGCGGCCAAATATCACGCGTCACAGCCTCGCGCTGCACGGAACGCCTCCTAAAAACTTGCTCTCGCGATGTTGTGGGTCACGTGATATGGTCGCGCAACTGTGACGTCTTTGCAGTCGGCTGACAAGTCGGGACACGGTTTCAACCCACAATGCATCACGTTGGGTAGCCGGCTGCAGCCAGCTACAGCGCGTGAGGCAACGTGAACGAGCCTAATGTAGTCCATTAATAATTCCAATGAAAAAGAACGCCCACAAAGAACAACAATGTAGAACGTCGAAGAGGGACGGCAAACTTTTGCGCGACATTTTCTTCAATAAACAAAGCTTTCGCCGTTGTCCAGAAATACCCCGCGGGTACTGTGTGGGTTTGTTATTACCCCTCCAGATGATCAGGAAATTATCCTGGTGGAAAACAGCAGAAGTTCTCCTTTCAGTAATGTTGATGCTTATTTTAGATTTAGTTTTTTTGTTAAAGAGAATGTGGGCTTTTGCAGCATGTTCCGCTCCTGCGTTGTGGAAGTGGAAGTGAAAGGGGAAGTTGTGCGTAAAGGCGCCCGCACACCGGACGCGGCACGGCGCGTCCAAAAAGTCTGCCCCCATTATTTCCGACGGACTCCGGCAGCGCCTTGACACACGCTAGCGCGCCGCGCCGCCCCACCTAGCTTCTCGACCTGCTCTATTTCCCTCGCACTGGCGCACGGCAAAAGGCACTTTTTTAAAAGCAGTTTTGAACATCCCGGCTTGATACAAGGTCCTGTACATGTGGAGATTGTTGATGCAGTAGATTAATAATTTCACAATGCAAAAAGTGTGTGCAATGACTAAATAAATTGAAATAAAGTGACTAAACCGTAAACAAAGTGTCCGACAGTACATAAAGTAACTGAATTAATTGATTGAAATTACATTTATTGACTATCACTGTAAGCACACACACAGGATCATGGGCATCAGGACCATATATGTAGTCATAAAACAACGCGTATAACGTTATGAACGCTATGTTTGTTGATCTGCTGCTCTCAAAACATCAGCACAACGGCGCTGCTGCGCGACGCTTCCTGTTGGTGCTAGGGGCGCCGTTTGACGCGCGTCAACTGCGTGCCGCGCCGCGTCCGGTGTGCGGGCGCCTTTAGGGTGCAGTATAGCACTGGACACACGCACATTGTGGACCCAAAGTCGTGCACATTATACACACACCAAAGCTAAATCTTCCAGCTTTCCTTATTCCCAGTGTTGTAGTCGTTTGACAAAATCAAATCAACTAAAAATTGTTGTATTGATCATAAATGAATCGTCCTAATTGATTGTTTCATCTTACAGTGCATTAGTATCTGTTGGTTAGTGTGAGCAGTGATGTTGTGTAGGCAGTGACTGTTACCTGGAATGTGTGAAAGCGCTGTGGTGGGAGGCAGTGGAATCAATCATTTTCATGGTCGCTCATTTTTAAATCAGACAGGTAGGACCTTTGGTGGCTCTGTATTGGTTGAGAATCGAGAAACGATTTGACAGGTACGCTAGTTTAAAATGAAGAGTATAGAAGTAGTATATAGTAGTATGGAGTTTTAAAGAGCTGTCTTTAATCCTGAAGGGCCTCTTCAGCTGGTCTTGGAGCTATATAAGCCCTGCTGACCTAATGCTGGGAGGGTTCCAAGTTGAAGGTCTCTCATAGGCTGCGGCAGCAGGGTTCCATGTTGAAGGTCTCTGATAGGCTATGGTGGCAGGTTTCCATGCTGAAGGTCTCTGATAGGCTGCGGCGACAGAGTTCCATATTGAAGGTCTCTGATGGGCTGACCCGGGAGGGTTCCATGTTGAAGATCTCTGATGGGCTGACCCGGGAGGGTTCCATGTTGAAGGTCTGATAGGAATCGGACCAACCCCCAAGGGGGTTCTCTGGTTGGAGCACTAGACCATTTTATCTAGATTATTTTAAGGCTGTGGCCGGTGACCCTTTGTGTCACCAGCTGAATGTCATTGCCTTGTGGGGACTCTCATATAAAGGGTGCTGGAGTGTGTTGGGAGGGTTAAATGTTAAATGAGCTGACTATTACTTTAAGGCTTTTGACTTGTCATAGCTGCACCTGTCTTTTAAAGTATGAACACGCTGCCAGCTGCTCAGCAGAACCTCCTAGAAAAGACAGGCAGGCTAATTTAGAGTGCAAGAGGCATCCGAAGGGCCAATGGGTGGTCGGGACCGAGGTCCCATTTGGCCTTGTAACACATGGCTGTGACTCGGCAGCAGCTGCCAATCAGTACAGGGTTGTACATGTCATATTACCACATGAGCTCTCCTTCCAGTTCAGAGCCAATGTTCTTGACCAATGTTCGTTTTGTTTTCTCCTCTTCCAGGTTATAATGTACGACCAACACAGAAAAAGTACAAGTCTATAGCCAACGGGATCCCAAGGACTTGATTAGTCACTCAAGCCTGCTAGTTTGTGTTGTGTGGCTGCCCCCCCTCGACCTCTTCGCTCCGGCCCGGCTGGTCTACTAGCATTGCTTCTGACAACCCCTCACCCTGTCCCGCTGAAGAACATCAGTCGCCTTTGTTTGGCTACCTTCCCTGCAAAAGCCTTTCTCTGGATATACCTACATCTTTATTAGGTAAGGCCTTTACGATGCATGACAGGTTCTCCATGTGCGATGACAGTTTCTGGTTTTCAATGAATATTCGCCGGGCGCTGTGTTTTCACCTTGTCGTTGTGTTTGTAGAGCCTGCTAAAGGGATTAGTACTTGGGGGCGTGGAACTATGAAGGCATGGGGGACAGTGAAGTCAGGCATGGTTGTGACATTATTTTTTTTCATTGTTTCATTTATTTTCAGCCAAAATGATTCCCAACGGTTATTTGATCTTTGAAGATGAGAGTTTCCTGGATTCCACTGTGGCGAAGATGAACGCTCTGAGGAAGAGTGGTCAGTTCTGTGATGTGAGACTGCAGGTATGTTTCTCCCAGGCATAACGACTTCTGCACCTCCGGCCCTGTAGGAGTGCTACCCTTCCTGTCCAACATTTTATTTTCTCCACACCACAGATTAAACCTTTTTACAAAGTCTAATATTTTGACACTTTCTCCTGGAGGCCAGTTACTCTTACATTTACATGTAGGGCAATTTTAATTTAGGACACATTCAAACACTGACAGCAGAGTTAACCCTGCAAGGTGACAGCTTGTCAGAAGCAGTCAGGGTGAGGAGTCAGTGCTCAGGGACACCTCGACACTCAGCTTGGAGGAGACGGGGATTGAACTAGCAACCTTCCGGTTACAAGTCAACCAGCTCTAACTCCTGAGCTACTGCTGGCTTTAGCTGTGAACTGCACCAGCTGGTGGAAAGGGGAGATGGAACTACATAATGTTGCATTGTACCTTTAAATAAAGGTGTTGTCCTTGTGCTCCAGGTGTGTGGTCATGAGCTGATGGCCCACCGTGCCGTGCTGGCCTGCTGCAGCCCCTATCTGTTTGAGATCTTCAACAGTGACATCGAACCCCACGGCGTTTCTCACGTCACCTTTGAGGACCTGGACCCTGCCGCTGTGGAGATCCTCCTTCACTACGCCTACACTGCCCAGTCAGTACCACCACGTCCCCCACTTCCGATCTCTCAATGTCCAACCCTTAACTTAATTCAGCGCATGCATCATGGGTACTGCCAAGTGCAGTATACATCAACCACAAATATAAATTCTGATGGTCTGAGTGGGGATTACAGTGGGGATTCCAGGGAGTTAACATTCCATGTTAACTCCCTGGAATCCCAAGTCAACGTTCCATGTTAACTCTTTTGAATTAAAAGGAGCATGTTTAATGTTCTAAAAGACTTGTTCTTATTTCAGACTGAAGGCTGACCAGGAGCTGGTGAAGGAAGTGTATTCTGCAGCAAAGAAGTTCAAGATGGATCGAGTCAAGCAGGTACAAATTATGATCGCATCCCTCTTCTGTTGGGCTTGTATATTTCCATTTTCACTTCAGAAAATGTTCTCCTTCTGGTGATCTCGGTGGCTCAGATCACTTGACATACACATGCCTCTACAATGCTCAGATCTGTGGAGACTACCTGATATCCAAGATGGACTCCCAGAACGCCATTTCCTTTCGGAACTTTGCCAGCTCCATGGGAGACGGTTGCGTCTTGGCAAAAGTGGATGCCTACATCCAGGACCACCTGCTGGACGTCTCGGAGCAGGACGACTTCCTCAAGCTCCCCCGCCTCAAGGTGGGCGCTGCCACAGTTGGGCTCTGATTGACATCAGATCAGTAATATGGAGCAAAATGTTATACATACCAATGGGGAAGGTGCATTCTGGGTAACTCTGGTTAGAACTTTCACACCAGAAGCGGATGCGAGAGGTGCATTCTGGGTAACTGTGGTTAGAGCTTTCACACCAGAAGCGGATGGGAGAGGTGCATTCTGGGTAACTGTGGTTTACTGCACTGCAGCAATTGCATCCATATGTTTCATACATATGTATCAAATGGAAAGAACAGCTTAGTTCAGCTGCATTGACTGAAGTGTTTTAAATGAATGTCCTCCACACTTCCTTCAGACATGGCCGCAGTAGATCTGGTGATTTCTATTTGGGGGTCCTAGTTTAGTAGACTTCTTACAGCCTCTCTGTAATATAATAACCATGACCTTAGCAAATAAGGTCAGGGTTATTATTATGTAATAAAATAACCCCAAATAAGTTAACATATCACCTTTTGTGATTCCTCATCCTCCCCTTAAAAGACAATTCCGGTATTTAACACATTGAGCCTCCTTTCTGGTTTGTTTAGGATGAAATAAGAGTGGTTGACACCAAAATTTGGACTATTGGTCCTGTCTTGGGTATTTGGCTCATTTACAATCGCCCCTGCCTGCTTCAGAATGGCTGGCTATGGGCATTCACAAACCGGTCCTTATAACAACCCTAAACGTTAGTTTTCAGAAATGTGCAACTCAGAGTCAGTAGTGGTGTTCATTGATGTTCCAAATCAAGTATCGTAGCGAAATACAGTTTCTGTCCTGTTTTATTTGGCATTTTGTAAATGGAAACCGGTTCCAGACGGTTTCTGTTTCAATGGGATTTATGATGGTAGTAAAGGCCAGTGAAACCAACCCCCTGCTGGTTGTTCCACATCAGAACACAGGCTGTAACTAATGCTGGATGTAACTAATGCTGGATGCTGCTGGCCAACCTGACTCCCTTTGTCCTTGACCATTGTCTCTTTGTTGTACGTTTCCAGTTAGAAGTAATGCTAGAAGACAACCTGGCCCTACCCAGCAACGGCCGGCTCTACTCCAAGGTGCTGAACTGGGTGCAGCATAGCCTCTGGGAGAACGGAGAGAACCTGGAGCAGCTGATGGAGGAGGTCAGTACCCGGCTTCTGGAAAGTTCCCCAAGTAGCTGCTGCCATCCTTCACCACTTCCCTCCCACTGCTGCTCCTTCCTGTCTTTGACATCGAGAGAGCTGGACCCAAGGTGTCGCCATGGCACTGTCAGATTGTTCTTTTTTTTTTTTCCTTTTGTGATTTGTTGAGGTTTTGCAGTAAGACACTGTACAAGAACCGTACTACAGTAGAGGTGAGCACAAACTAAAGAACCGCAGTTTGCTCATTTTCTTTAACCACCTGTCGTCTTTTGGGTTTGTGGTTGGTTCCCGTAGAGGAAATAAGAATATAAAGTGTTTTTATGTAAAGTTGTAATGTAATGTTTTATTCCTTGTAGCTCTTCTTAGCCTCTTTCTCCAACACTCTTTTGGCCAAGACTATGAGCAGCTTTTAGTCTCATGTTCTCTGCCGTGTTGCTGGCTCTGACGGTCTTACACAGGTTATGTGTGTGTGTGTGTGTTTGTAACGTTAGTACTAACCGCCGCTCCTCCCCATTGATTTATCTCTCCTAGGATTATTAGCAGCAGCAGGAGCGCCGAGTGGAGCCAGGACTGAGCCACCAGGGTAATGAGTCAGAGCACAGAGGACAAGCAGCAGCTCCATCTGTCCCTGCCGCACCACGCACATGAACGCGCCTTTATTTAGTATTAAAAAAAAAACAGATTTGTAATTTTAATATTGCACTTGGTGTGCAGAAAGTGCCATTGAATCACTATTCTCATGAATTTGTAAACCCCGAAATACCTAAGCTAAACACGCCCGGTGCCAAAGTGTACACGCAGCCCAAAGCCTCCAACAGAAGCCGACGATCGGCTGGCGGCCACTCAGGTTTTTAACCAGCCGGTTCCAGCAGGCGTCTGACTGGTGCTCAGCAGGGGAGAAGGGACGCCATATTCCCCCTCCTCCACTCACTTGTACTGAAGATGTTTCCAGATGCTGCCGGCCACGCCTCAGCTGCCTCCTGCCGGCGCTTTTCTTTTTTTATTTTTAGATTTTAGACACAAAGAAGTGGAGCCTCAGTAGAGAGGAGGGCTAGTGATGACGTTTACCTTCTCCGTGCAGCGTCGGCAGTCTCCTTCTTATAATACCATCTGAAAAAAGAAAGGCCCTCTATCCGAGCGACGAGAGCCTGGACTGGTTCCCCTCCCCCTTCCTCCTTCCTCCTAGCAGCGTCGCTCTCCTGCCCTCCATCCCCCACTCCTCCTCTTTCACGCTGTGGGGCTCGGTGTGTTGCCATGGAGACAGCCACATGGATGTGTTGTTCTCGCTGTGTGTCTTGCAGGTTCAAACGCTGTACTACTCTGCCGACCACAAGCTGGTGGACGGCGGTCTGGTGATTGAGGGGCACACTGAGGTGTTTGGTGGCGAGGAGGACCACCTCCAGTTTGTGCAGGTACACTGCAGCTCGGTGCCTGGCCTAGCCCCCCTGCTGGCTCTGCCCGTCTGGGCTAGGCCGCCCACTGGCTCTGCCCGTCTGGCCTAGCACCCCCGCTGGCTCTGCCCATCTGGCCTAGCCCTCCCCGCTGGCTCTGCCCGTCTGGCCTAGCCTGAGTGTGCGTGGCCTAGAATTACACCTGCAGCAAATGGCCACATATCTGTAAAGCCGATGCGATATACCCCAGGCTTTTCTTCTTAATCATTCCTGAGTGGGTCTCTGAGGACCACCTCTAGGTTGTTTAGCTTTAGGCCCGATGCGTTAGATCCTCCATTAGGCTTTGGAGTGGTGGGCTGTGGTGTTGCGGCCCCTGAAGTCCAGCCTTAGGTCCCTCTGCCCCAGCTACCATAGAGCAGTCAGGAGCCGACTGAGAGGAGAATGGGTTGACATGGGAGAGACTACTGGGCTAGGGTGTGTGTGGGCTGCCGGTGGGACCGGGGGTCTCTGCTAGGACCATAGGTCTCTGCTGGGACCGGGTGTCTCTACTGGCTGTGGGTGTCTGTAGCTGCGCTGTGCTCTTGCAGAAGAAGCCTCCACGGGAGAGCACCCAGAGACAGATGAGCTGCAGCTCCTCCGGAAGCCTGTCTCCCTCCAGCCAAGCCCCCAGCGCCCCCAAACAGAGCTCCAGGAGGGAGTGGAAGTACATTGCCTCTGAGAAGACCACCAGTAAGTGTGCAGGTCTTGGATAGACAATCTCCTAAAATAATCTCCTCGGGTTAATATATTTATAAATATAATCAACTCTGCTCCTCCACACAAGCATAACTGTGTGTCCTCCCCAGACAACACCTACCTGTGTCTGGCCGTGCTGGACGGCACGCTGTGCGTGATCTTCCTCCATGGCCGTAGCAGCCCCCAGACGTCCCCCTCTGCCACCCCCTGCCTGCTGAAGAGCCTGAGCTTCGAGGCGCAGCCCGAGGAGCTGGAGGAGCAGCTGTTAGCACCCATGCACTACGCCCGCTCTGGGCTGGGCGCTGCCGCCCTAGGGGGCCGGCTCATCGCAGCAGGTTAGCGCTCGGATCTGTAGACCACACCTCACGTGGGCCTGTCGAGGGTTGTACCCAGACTTGGTGTTTCTGGAGCTAGAGATAAGATAAAGCGGCCGTGAGCTCCAGTTAAAGCCGGTTGAGTCCTGACGTGTGTGTTTCTCAGGAGGGTACAACAGAGAGGAGTGTCTGAGGACGGTGGAGTGCTACGACCCCCAACAGGACCGCTGGACCTTCATTGCCCCGATGCGCACTCCCAGGGCTCGTTTCCAGATGGCCGTGCTGATGGTACAGTAGTGGACCTAGTATCTTGTCCTTTGAAGGGAATGCGCTCATCTATGAACAGGTCCTTAGTTGGGTCCAGTCGCTAAATGCCTTTGTCTGGCCCCTCCTACAGGGCCGTCTTTACGTGATGGGCGGCTCCAACGGCCACTCAGACGAGCTGAGCTGTGGTGAGACGTATGACCCGCTGGCTGATGACTGGGCCCAGGTGCCAGAGCTGCGGACCAACCGCTGCAACGCAGGTGGGTCCACTCCCATGGATCAGTGCATCTGCTGCTCCTGGTTCACTGCTCTCTACTGCTCTCTGCTGCTCCTGATTCACTACTCTCTGCTTCTACTGATTCACTGGTCTCACATGCTCCGCCCTGTTTCCAGGTGTCTGCTCCTTGGACAACAAGCTCTATGTTGTGGGAGGATCGGACCCCTGTGGTCAGAAGGGCCTGAAGAACTGTGATGCCTTCGACCCTGTGACCAAGGCCTGGACCAACTGCGCCCCCCTTAACACCCGTACGTGTAGGCAGTGTTATCAGCATGCAACGTGTTTTGTGTTGACCCAAAGTGACCCCACTGTCCCCGCTGTCCACAGGGAGGCACCAGGCGGCAGTGTGCGCACTGGACGGCTTTGTGTACGTGATTGGAGGGGCGGAGTCCTGGAACTGCCTGAACACGGTGGAGCGCTACAACCCCCGCAACGACACCTGGACGCTGATCGCCCCCATGAACGTGGCTCGCAGGGGGGCCGGAGTGGCCGTCCATGCAGGTAAGACCCCCACACCCTTTAGGATTCATAATCTCAGCCTAGAGCTGACGCCACACACCGCTAGCGTTAGCATCAGCCACATAGCTGCTACTAACGTTAGCATCAGCCACATAATGTTGACACTAGCCCAGTTGCTAAGGCGTGTCCCTCTGGTCTCCAGGCAGCCTGTTTGTGGTGGGGGGCTTCGATGGCTCCCACGCCCTGCGCTGCGTGGAGGTGTACGACCCCGCCCGCAGTGAGTGGCGGATGCTGGGCAGCATGACATCGGCGCGCAGCAACGCAGGTGTGGCCCTGCTCGGCCCGCTGGTCTGCGCCGTCGGCGGCTTCGACGGCAACGACTTCCTGAACACCATGGAGTTGTACGACCCTGCGACAGACCAGTGGAGTGAGGGCACTGAGCGCCTCGCTCCCTCCTCACACTGAGGGGCGAGCAACAGGCAGCCTTGTGCTCTCCTCCCACTGAGGGGTGGGGCCGGCCGGCTCCAGCTCTCTTTGGTTGGTTTTTTTATCCCCTCCCCCAAACTAACAGGCTTAGTGATGTAATCGTGTTTTGTGATGTTCTGTGTGAGCGGGTGGGAGAGGGCGGGGGTCCCAGGTGGGGTCTTCAGTGAAGACCGGCTTATATTATTGGGGCAGGGGTGGGTTGCCCAAAGCAACAGGACGCTTTTGCATATTGCATTCATTATTTTCCGTGCTGTGTGTATATACATAGTTTTCTTTCTCACTTTTGTCAAATGCCAACATTTAATACACATTTAGTTTACTGGTTATCCTAGTTGAACTTTCGTATCTTTAAGTCATAACTGGTAACGACACGATTATCTTTAGTCAACCTTGTCGTTTTTTTTTAGCTCACTTAGTTTAAAAGATCTGTGGTTTAAGCCTTACTCAAATGTATAAGTGAAGAAGTACGTGTCATGGCTTTGTGTCATTTAAACTTAGAGCTGGATTGCTTTACGAATCTTAAATGAAGGCCTTTTTATATATTTTTTTATACACTGCTGATTAAACAATAAGTGGATGCACATGACTTGGTCATTAAACTACATCAGTGCCAGTTTTAGTAACTTTGTTTTAATGCCACACACAACCTTGCTTATGTGCTCCTGCTTATTGAATCTTTGCTATGATTTGACTTATTCACTTATTGCAGTTTACTGAAGATCTTTTTTCTTTTGAGTGTTTTTAAAAGTCAGGCATTGGCATAGATAACCTTTTGGCAGCAAAAATAGATTGAGAATACGTACCACATTTGTAACATTTCTAAACTAATAAACCATGTCAACCAGAATCAAGTTTGAAGCCCCTTTCCTCACTGCAGACGATGTACATTGTGTTCGTCCTCAGGGTTCCCTTGGTTCATTTACATTTTTATTGACCTTTTGAGAAGGCCTTGTCTTTAGGGTTTCATTCTGAGGCCTGGAAAGCCCTTTGAGACCAAGTGTGAAATGGTAAGCGTTTATATCTTAATCCATACTCTAAGAGGGAGAGGTGTGAGGCTTAAGTCTGCTTTGGTTCACTGACGACTAATCACTGCCTTTCCTTGTTACCACTGCCTGCTCCCAGGGAACCACGGCACTAAGCAAAGCCGTTTTATTCTTCCTGTCTTTATCCGGAAGAGATTATGTTCAGACGTGGAGCAGTTGTGACAGCAGCAGGACTGGAGAGGCGGAAGTCCTGATCAACTCTGGTGCCGAGGCTGGGTCAGGTGGGCTGCATGTGCCTGACTTCATGGTGCTTATCTGGGCTGGTCTGGCAGGGTTAAAGACCTATTAGATGACTTCAGGCCATTCACAAATTAGCCTCCCATGTGCTTGGTTATCCGACCTGTCAATCTCAGCAGAGCCACAGGCTAAATCAGGAAAGCGAATGTCTGCAACTCCCCATAATGCCCTCGCTATTAAGTAATTATTGTAAAGGTAGTGAGTTCTGTGTGAGACACATTCTACTTTAAGAGGGGAACAATGCAGTGTTTCACACAGGGATTTGGGGGGGGGGTGAGGAATAAAACTAACTAGACACAAAATTCCAGGGAAGTGCCATGGGGCTACTACCGGGATGTGTACATAGTGTTGGTGAGGTTCTTGATAGATTTCAAACAAGTCATTCAGTGAATGTATCCCCCACACACACACACACAGAGTCACAGATGTAAACCTGAACACCCTGATCTATCCACACACATACAGACACACGTGTGTGTGTGTGTGTGTGTGTGTGTGTGTGTGTGTGTGTGTGTGTGTGTGTGTGTGTGTGTGTGTGTGTGTGTGTGTGTGTGTGTGTGTGTGTGTGTGTGTGTGTGTGTGTGTGTGTGTGTGTGT
>OMLJ01051035.1:0-17828 GCA_900302595.1 Gadiculus argenteus | reverse complement strand
TTTTTTTTTGGGGGCCCCCCCCCCCCCTCTCAACAAAGAATATTATTTATGACATGACCCCCCCCATTTTCCTCCGGTGGCCCATTCCATAAATAACGAACGGTCTCTTAGTTTAATGTTTCTCACTGCCTTATGTTCTATACAGGGCTAAGAACTTGCTGACTCACGGAAATATCGGTTTTAGATAATCTGTTGGTTTTCTTTGGAGACTGAACGGAAATTCATTGGCATGGATATCTTCCACTGGCTGTGATCACTTAAACTCCCAGAGAAGCGACTGGTTTCACTGTCTCGACTGCATTACTGGTATACTGGTTCACCGTTAATACTGGTACACTGTGGTTTAATCACGCGCACACAAACACTGACACACTCCCACATCCACACCCACACACCGCATGAAAACACACCCTACTAAACACACATTCTCAAGGATATTCTAATAACTTGATAACTCACACTTCCTGTTTGATCTTTAAATACTCTGCTCTCACCTCAGTATCACAAACTCTCACTAAGTAGAAAATACATTTATTAAGTAATTCACACAACATATTATCCAAAACTACCTTACATGTATCGAAGATACTGTACTCAATGAAAGAGGGAGAACCGGTCCGATGTATAGCCCTACAGGACAAAGCAGCAGGTCTAAATACAGATCCGTGTATAAAACGCCTGTAAATAAAACCATTAGTGGTAACAGCCTCAGTAGCCTGCTAGATTGGGAGACTGCCAAAGTTGAATTGGCAGTCTTTTGTTTGGTGAACATTTTTTGTGTTGCATCTCTAAGTTCTTCGCTATAGGCTAAGTACATCACAGAATTCCATAATCCATTCCATCATCCACATATCCATTTCATAGATCTAGTTCCTAGCTATAGGCTATTACCGATACCGTTATATGTCGCGTGGAGCCTCCGGTCTTGGCTGTGCGTGTAGTTGGCACCTTGGCGTTGTAGGAGCGGAGGGCTGAGCTTTCCCCTCCCGGCCCATGTGACCACAGGACGGGCTACTGGTCCTCGGCAGACTCGCTCTCAGATCTCACTCCGCCGTGCGTGTCGATGCGCTGCTGTCTTTAAACCTTCTTTATTCCGATGAAAAAACGCACCCGGTGAGTTATCGACGCTTTTCCGTTTTATTTACGTGTCAAAGATGCTGGTATTTTACAAAGTATTTTTCATCTCAGACAGTGTTCCGAATTACATAGCCTATGTTCCTCTTGTCCTCAAATAGTAGGCTATTGAGATGTTCATCTTAAACGAAGACTGCGCGCAGTTCATTTTTAATTGCATTTTATTAAAGCAATTTGTTTTACGTTGGTAAGGAGTAGTTTTAAATTAAATCAGTAAATGGAAACGGAAAGTATTGGTCATTATGGAAGTTGCATGATGCATGTTGTGTAAGAGCGAGTTCAGTGGTAGACCTCCACAATGAAACGCTTGTTTTTGACGGTCGAATAAAAACTTTAAATAGAACTTTAAATAGAACTTTAAAAATGCTGTGGGGAACCCGGCGACCCTGTCTCACGTAAAGACCATAGAGATGGAATGGCTTTAAACTGAGCTTTGAAACGCTGTCCAGCGATGCGCCAGTGACATCATGTGGTCGAGACTGGGATGATTGGTTCATCTTTAGACCAAGATTGTTATTCATTTTTATCGTTTCTGCTTGGCAAACAATTTGATGATTTATCATTTTCTCAGAACGTCACTGTGCAAGTCTTTGAACCTGGCGCAACATAACTCGTCTGTCAGGTTTTTATTGTCAGTGTTTATGTGCAACTCACCAATTAGCCAGCAGATGACACTCTTTAATAGCACATGCACGTGACGTTAATTAGGAAATTAGGCCTTCTAATTTCCGTATTAACTTAATCTTAACCACCTGAGGAAAGTTCAGTGTCTTTTGTTATTGATGAGCTGGACATTTAAGGGGTCTTGTTGTTTCATCTGCGTCATTCATTATACAGTTGCTGTATATCATGTGTGTGATGAAAACTCACTTCATGACAACATACTGCTGATTCATTGCAATGTGTTAAAACATAACTTGTGTTTCCTTTCTACCATGTAATGGTTCCAATGATTCACCCCTCCCCCTGCATCCCCAACCTCTTAGTTTGTCAAGGACCTTCTTCCCCCACACATCGTTTTAAACATCTGTCTGTGATATGAAGGTCCCTGGACTTAGACACATCCCAACAGTAATAGCTTGTGGTCTGTTCATATCTACATACCTTTACTGGACATGTTGACATTTTCCATTACAAAAGGCATTTTTATAAGCTAATATCTATATCTTATAAATCAGCCACGACACATATGCATATCAGACGACCACAAGTGGGATCTCAACTCAAAGGTCAGGGTCAACTGCCCAGACAGCACCCAGTCGGGATGCATTGGGTTGGGTGTGAAGAAGTCTTCCGTCTTCCTCTCTCCTCAGCTCCAGGTCCCGGTCTCGTTCCAGGTCCCGATCACCCTCCTCCAAGCCCCGCGAGCGGAAGTACGTCAAGGACCACCAGGCAAGGGGCCCGGGGCCCCGCGAGGCCCGGGGGTACCAACACCGGGGCTTCCAGAGGCCCTTCCACTTCAGGGGCCGAGGCCGGGGCTTTTTCCCCCGGGGGCGTTTCCAGCGGGGCGGTGGAGGAGGAGGAGGAGGAGGAGGTGGCGGTTGGGGCTACAACCATCATAACTTCCGCCACAACTGGAGGAACTTCAGACAATGTCCCCCGCAGAGGCAGCAGTACCCCCAGCCGCACTGGCAGCAGCAGCAGCAGCAGCAGCAGCAGCAGGAGCAGCAGCAGCAGCAGCAGCAGCAGCATTACCCCAGGGGGCGCTCTGCCAGCCCGAGGAAACGCCCGGGCGTGAGCCCCCCAAGGCCCATCCCCCACTCAGACCACTCCTCCTCCTCCCCCAAGTCCAGACGCTCAGCTCGCTCCTCCTCCTCTCACTCCTCCTGCTCCCCTAAGCAGAGCGCCACCTCTGAGCTGGCCAATCAGACCAACGGCAAGGAGGAGAAGCTGCCCTCCAAGGAGGCAGGAGAGGAGGAGGAGGAAGAGGAGGAGGAGGCGGCAGGAGTTACTAAGGATGGCTCTGATGGGGGGAAGTGGCGGAGTTTGAGTGTCGTTAGCTCTGGTCTTAAGAAGTCTAAACCACCAGAATGTTCTGCTGATGACGGTCAGATGACCCTGACGTCTGTTGACCAGTCCAGCCCTGCCCACAAAATCACAGCCAGTGGGGTTAACAGCGGCGCCCCCTCCTGGCAAGGAATAGAAAACAAAAGCCCACCTCAAAAAAGCCCCAAAGCCGTTATTTCTGGTTTTGGAATCTTCTCTAAAAATAACAACCTGGATGGAGGTAGTTCTACCATCCCCGCTGCCTTTCGAAAGTAAGACTTTCATCTATTTTAATCCTGAGCAAACTGGTACTAATACGTCTTTTAATAGTTTAGACTTATAGGAATTAACCCGGAGTTGGTCTGTAATTGTTTTCATATGTTTTTTGTTTTTTCATTTGTTGCTCAGAAGTCTAGCTCTAGTTTCATTCTCAAACCACACGTTGGTTCTGTATTCTCCATATTTTCCTTCCCGCTTCGCCCTGTGGGAACATGTGGTGGTCGTCATAACAGACTCAAATAAGAGGAAGAAAAGACCAATAAATACTAGATTGGCCCATTTGCGCAACTGCCTGGCTTCACATGCTGTGGCAGATATTATTTAGTCGGTCGCTCAGATACTTAAGTGCCATTTATATAATATTATCCTTTGTTTATTGTTATAGTAATAAGCGATGGAAAGCCTCTTCATACATATGGTATAATAATATGTATTTGTGTTTAATGTATGCCTGGACTCATGAACTTTGATTATTTGGCACTTTCAGGTTCTTGGAGGAGCAGAGTAACGGGGCCGGACAGGGCAGGGAGAAGGGGTCCGACGCAAGCGGTCAGGTCGCCCTGGAGGGCGGGGCTAACGGGAAGACGGCCGCCTGCGTCTCAAACCCGCCGCCACGCCGAGCGAGCGCTGACATGTCTCTGAGAAGCTTCTTAAAATCGTCTCCCTTCCTGCCTGCCGGAGACGATCATGAGGATGATGAGGAGGAGGAGGCAGAGGAAGGCAGGCCCCGTGCCAAGCCCCAGAAAGGGGAGGAGCCCTCTAAGACGAAGGTTAAGACCTCGGCGCTCGCCGTGTTTGCGCAGCGCCTCAGTCAGTGGGAGAGTGCCGTGCGCCGGCCGCTCGTGGCCCCGAACCACCCCGACCTCATACAGGTGTACTGCACCCAGAACCCAGAGGCTACGGGGGCCAGACCCCCGGGGTTCTCCCCGGAGAAAGACCCCGGGAGGTTCCCGAGGATGGAGATGCATAACCCCTCTCCCCCCGCCCAGAGCGCCTCCCTCAGGGAGATGCTCAGAGGAGAAGGAGCAGCGGCTTCTCCCTCTGGCTCCAGGGAGGCCAAGTGTAGCGTGGTGATGGACTTCCTGAGGGATCGGATGACCAGGTGAGCATCGAGAGCTATTTGTTAAGACCGCCCCCCCGCTTTCGTGATGTATGAGCCTAGCATGTGACTCGTGACCAGAACCTCTTACGGAGGCTGTTTTGACCACGGACCAGGGTTTGTCCCTGCACTGTCCCTGCATTAATATGAACAGGTGTGCTCCTAGCTCGTCAGATGTGTTGGCGGGGGAGCGGCAGTTATCCCAGGACCTGGTCCAATCCTGCAGGAAGGAGCAGGAGTTCCGCTCCATCTTCCAACACGTGGAGACCAGCAAGCTCCAGAAAAGCCCCTCGGAGCTCTTCACCCAACACATCCTCACCATCGTCCACCACGTCAACGGTGAGCGACGAACCCCCACTCTTCCCTCTCCTCACGCCCGCCTCTTTCTCTGTTGTCACTCTCTTCTCTCTCTCCCTACCGGGTCTCACTATCGTCTCTCTCTCCTCGCTCTGCCCTCGCTCTCTCTCCCTACGCTTTCTTCATGATCTCTCCTCTTCCCTCTCTCTTCTTCTCACTAGTTGATCACTGCTGTCCATGCACCGTGTTCTGGATGAGTCATACAGACACAGGCCTTGAGAGAGGCTCAAGGCCTTGACATTAGCTTCTCTTTCAAAGGCCTTTGCTTCAAAATGATGCGTCACTGTTTCCCCATTCCTGCATCGCTACATATACCCATTACTGTACATCTCCAGGGTTGTGTTCCAATATCCATACTTCGTTGAGTACACTTCACCGCAGTACACTATCCGCACTCACTGAGTGCGCTGATTTTCCGATGTCAGTGTCGTTCCAAATCGAATACTCCACGGTGCACTGACCGGAAATTACGATCGCGACTGCCGCCGCGGCTCCTCCCCCCACAATAAACATCCCGCTTTGAACGGTGAACCCTTTACACATAGTAGCTATAAAAAGCTATAGAAGCTATAAAAACTACAAAATGACTCCATTAATGCAGGTGGAAAATGCGCCGACGTTGTTCTCAGCCCGGCGCCGCCTCTTCCGCTACGTAGCTAAGATGGCGGCCGTTGAGTGAGAGAAGTGTGCGTCGAGCCACACTTCGCGGTTTGACCGTTTTGAGTACACCATCCGGGTCCTTTCAGTACACTTTTCCCCCGATTTTAATTGGAACGCCCTACGTACCCAAACTAAGTAGTACGAGTACGGATAGTATGGATATTGGAACACGGCCCAGTAGTAGCTCATACTAAACTGACACCTGACCTCCTGTGCAGCCCAGTACTTCCCATCGTCAGGAGGAAGTCTTAGCGAGCGCTTTGCAACATACCAGCGAAACGCCGCCCAGCAAGAGGAGAGGAGGAGGAAGAGTCCCGAGATACACAGGTAGCTTGACCTACGACCTCTCTGAGAGGTCTGACCTCACCTCGGCTGGTTACCAGGTCAAAGGTCAGGTGGCTGTGTTGCCTGCTCACCTGATTAAAAAAAAAAAGAGCTACTTGGCTTTGTGTGTCGATGGGGTGTGGTTGGTGGAGGTCAGGTGAATCAGCTATGCATTTGTTCATTCAATCATTTGTTTGTTCATTTTCTTTTTATTTAAGATTGCGTCTTATGATTAAACTGGCTTGATTAATAATAAACTTTCACTTTCCCCCATTCAGGAGAATAGATGTTTCCCCGAGTGCCTTTAAGAAACACTCTCATCTCTTTGAGGCCATGAAAAGCTCGGAGGCGGGCAGTTACAAGGTGACCAAATATTTTGCAATATGAAGCATACAAGGGGGAGAAAACAGAGCACCCAGAACCATGGGGTGAGCCAGCCAGATGTCTGTAGACCGCTGACTAGACCGCCTTCAAAGGCACAGAGTCTAAGGGAGTCAAACTCATTGAGTATGTTGTGAGTTGTGCACCCCCTCCACATACGTTCTTTAAGTGTGGCTACCTGGGCACTACAAGGCTAATCAATCACATAATTTGAGATCAATAATGGAAGCGAGAGTTGCTCCTGTGCCCAAGCTGTTCGAAGGACTCTGAAGGACCATAGTAAGTATTATTCTTCTCCAGATAAGGAACAGAATTTATCAACCGCAGCCCCAAATGAATCGCGGCTCTTCTCCCATTTAATCCCGTCTTTTCCGATATCATTGTGCATGGTAACAAAACACTCACCCAAGCCGACGTTAAAACCAATGATTGTGTTGAAATAACTGAACTCAAACTAGCATCCTCTGTCCATGCTTGTTGTCTAGCGCCGTGGGGAGATTCTTCCAACTTCACGCACCGACTCTTAACTACCTCCTAAAACATCTCTAAACATCCCCCTCCATCCTTAAACATATCTTGGAGTTCACCTCTCTGCAAACTGGAAGTCCACAGCGCATTCTTCTGTCTCGTTTTGCTCAGGACGGGGGAGAGAAAGCGATGAAAGGCGACTCGTCCGACCTTCGCTTGGACATCGAGCGTCGTAAAAAGATCTCCGTCGGAGAGCAGGATTGTGATCAGGACAAGGAGAAGGTTTTAGGAGATCCACCAGTTTCAAGCAAAGGGAAAAGTTCTGAAAAATCTTCCAAACGTCACAAGAAATCCAAGTATGTTCCACTGATTTGTAAAACATTTTGAAACATGATGTTTACAATGTCGCTCCTCCCTGTCTTGTTCCTCCTGCCTGTTAAAGAGCTTCTCTGTCTGTGCTCCTTCAAGGAAAAGGAAGAAGAAACGTTCTCGCTCCACTTCCTCCTCTTCTTCCTCTTCCTCCTCGACTGTATCCCAGCACAAGGTCCATCCTTCCTCCCAGAGCCGGTCTGAAGAGCAGGACTTCAGCAAGACCCAACTGGCACAGAGCGTCCTCCCTCGACCCGCCGAGGGAGGGGGACCACGAGGAGGATTTGTAAGTTGAAAATATGTTTTCTTTAAAGTATTTATTTTTGAAAGGAGAATTTTCAGTTTTCCTACGGCTATGGACAGCTCCATTCCTGTTCAGTCGGTCCTCTCAAAATGTCAGCATTTCTCCCTCTTCTCCTTTAATTGCAGCAGTTCACTGTTCGGGGGCGGGGCTGGAACGAGGGGAATCACCATGGAAATGGCATCCATAGCCAGCCCTCAAACACAGCAACTCATAATGAAGACTGGGATCCCGAGTTTACTCCTAAGAGCAAGAAATACTTCTTGGTAGGAGAAAGAACCATGTAGAACAATAATAATAGACATTAAACTACACTAGTGGCACTATAGTGCAGTACAGTACGCATTTTGCTGTTGAGTACTACAGTACAGTACAGTAAATTACAGTATTACGGTGTGGTACAGAATTGTTCCACAGTACATTATATAAACTTTATATAAACTGTATAGTACTATAGTACAGCATATCAAATAAAGAGCTATATTACAGTTCTTGTACTAACACCAGATCTGTTCCTACTGGGTCTCGCAGCACGATGACCGAGAGGGCGAGAGAGAGAGAGAGAGATGTTCGTCGGACGTCCGCGGACGCGGGGGCGGCGGCTTCGCCCAGGGACGGCCGCGCTTCATCATCCGCAGAGCGGTCCAGGGCAGCCACTTCCAGCTCAACGGGAAGCAGAAGGTCAACGAGGTCGCGGAGGCCGGACGCGAGCACGCCGACAACACTTAACCGACGCTTAAGCTATGCTTAACGTCACCATGGGATAACATGCAAACACGAAGCCTTAATGTCCAGTGTACCTAAAACAAAGTTGAAATTGGCGTCAGACACAGACTCAGTGGCAGGGTTGCGACCAACTGGAAGCGCTGCATTGGGCGTCCATCGCCACAGTGTGTTCAGGGTGTCCAGGGGATCTGGACAAACGTTTCCCACAAGCCCAGTACACCGCTGCCTGCAACTGGCCAACAATACTACGCGAATGATTACGTCTTGTCTCGATGCGACTCCGGGCATTAAACGTACACCCAACACGTCAAAATGACTATTGTACCGTTACAATGGCCGTGTTCAACTGCAGTTTGACAGCCAATGCAAACATACCAATTTCGTCTTTGTTTGAAGTACATAGGGGCCTTTTGACGTTTAACACCTTCTCTCAATCGCAACATTTCAAGAGAGGAACATCTTTTTCAGATATGAGGGTATAACATCAGGGATGGACTCTGTTCTGCAGGAAGTACTGCTAGCAGTACATCACCTTTATGTTAGCTGGTAGGGAGGTAACTTGGATGTACGGCGGGAAACCTGACGGTCTTGTGGTGGTGGGTTTGTGTTGGTGTTGGTGTTTTTATATTTTGAATGATTTTCAATAGAACGCTGCCTCTCACCTGTACTAGATCACCCACGTAACCAGGCAACCTGCTGTGGATTTATCAAGGAGCTTGATATTAAATTATAAATATTAATAAAAACTGTTCACAATCATTAATAAATTCAAAAAATAATAAATAGATTAATTTTGAGGTGTACCCCACTACGTATGCAGGGAGATTGCATGTGTTGCCGTTTACAATATCACAGTAGTGGTTATTGTGTCTACTGTCAGAGCTATCTTCGAAGCAAGCAAATAATAAAATATTACAATACATCAGTGATGTATTAAGCTCCTCCCCTTCTCACCACGGGACCAAACAATAACGCGCTAGGAAACAACTACTTATGACGTGAACTAGACTTTAAATTGACTGCTAATTAAGGTTTTTCTTCTGTTGACGAAATATATGGTTGTCTAGATGTTAATATGAAACCACAGCCACTGGTCGGCTACTAAAGAAGATTTAATATGTGATATTTTATGTATTTGTTGGGAAGTGGGAAAGGCTTATTAAAAGTAATCTTTTGAAAAGTTTATATATGTGTCCTCTTACGGGAACGTTTTTGTCTGTAAATAGTAGGCCTAATCCATATGATGCACTATATACCTGATGTGCCTTGATGTATGTGCGTGTGTGTTGTTGTTAATTGTACAGTCTGGGAGTGTCGATTTTGAATTGCGAATATTTTCTCTTAAAATCACCTGCTAAAGTGAAATGGCTCTTTTTTTTAATAGTTTTCATCACTGAAAGATTTCCTAGAGATTGTACATTTGAAAAGATATTGTAATAAATTTGAATTGCTGAATTTATTATATGTTGTGGATATTATTATTATTATTATTATTATTATTATTATTATCATTATCATATTTCTCTCACGTTTATCGTCAAACCGTGACGTCGCAGTCACGGCCACGTGCTGAGCACAGCTCTCCCTGCGTTTACGAACAGGTCTCACCTGTTTGCCTTCTATTCTTCTCCTCCTCCAGCACTTCTTTTCTTTACTTCCTCCCTGTGAACTCCCTCCCCTCCCGCAGCCCTCATCCACACCACCGCAGGAACAGTTGCTCAATCTTAAAGTCATTGTGACGAGCCGTTGCATGAGTCTAGAGTCCGTCTTTACCAACAGCACAACGCAGCAACCGCAACCGATCCCTCTCACTTCTCATTTTGCACTAGTACAAAGAGGAGCGGCAGAAGGAACTGAAGGACTGTGCAGACCCGGGAGGCACCATGGGTGAGTCCCGTCTCTTTCCCCGGGCAGACCCGGGAGTCACCATGGGTGAGTCCCGTCCCGTTCCCCGGGCAGGTGCGCTCCGTTCTTGCGGGTGGTAACCGTCGCTTCCCGGTGGCGTTGCTCCCGGCGTCCAACCCTTCTCTGACTTGTTTCCATGAGCGAGTCGAGTGACTCAACAGAGAAACTCCCAACAAACTCTCAACTTTTTAAAATGATTTTAATAATTGAAGGTCACTTGGTGTTTGTAAATCTCTCTAGTAGGCGAATAGCACAGTACAATAGTTTGATAAATGACAGCTTGCTGGGACTTACTTACTACTCTATTAAGACCTATTAAGATCTATTAAGCACCCTGAAGTGCTGAAATGAACACGATGTTAAGGAGAATACGAATGTTTTCTTAGTTTTTTCTTCATCGTGGACTTAAGTCCAAGCCAGAAACGCCTTCCATGGAACAAATACCAGAGCATATCTTGTCAAAACACGCAGCCCGCCTGCTTCCTGCGATAGGAAGCAGCTTGTGTTATGAACGGCTCAGCTGAGCAGTTCTGCGTTTCAGTGCACTCAAGACCTTCGGTACAAACATTTAATCACAATTAAAGTAACAAAGGGCTTGCTTCACAGACCCTCATTAGAGGCCTAAATCCTAAAGTGTCAGGGAAACAACAGAAGGAAGAAACCTTCAGAGGAAATGGTTACCAGGAGAACTGAAGGTTTCTGCTGGAGCGATTGTCCCATGGTGATCTGGTTGCTATGATGTTGCAGAGGTTCTGGTGCTGATAGACTTCGAGGGCACGCTGGGCGATGAGATGACAGTGCGGGAGGGAGACCTGGTGAAGAAGGTGACCAAGGCCTCGGAGGAGGGCTGGCTGGAGGGGGAGATTCGTGGCCGCAGGGGCATCTTCCCGGCTAACTTTGTCAAGGTAACCTGTGGGTGTGTGTGTGTGTGTGTGTGTGTGTGTGTGTGTGTGTGTGTGTCTGTGTCTGTGTGTGTGTGTCTGTGTGTGTGTCTGTGTGTGTGTGTCTGTGTCTGTGTCTGTGTGTCTGTGTCTGTGTCTGTGTCTGTGCATGTGCATGTTACAAGCTAGTACAAGCCAGGGTTTGTTGGCTTTCATCCACATGGAAGAGGTTTCTGTTTTGATTCATGATGCACCCGCTGTTGTGTTGTCTGTCGTGCTGTGTTCACAGGAAGTCCCTGTCTACCTGATGGGAGACCACAAACGGGAGCCCACCCTGAGGAAATGTGAGTTCCTCCTCTCGTCCAAAACCCACCTTGTCTTCTTTCATCTCCTCTGAAACATCTCCCCTCCTTACTTCTCCTATAAAACCTCTACTCGCCAAAACCTCAGTTTTAAGCGCAGCTCAGTAACACCGTGGTCAATTCTATCCATATTCATCCTCATTTGACAAGATTCGTTCTAAAGTAATAATTAACCTTGGATGAGCAGATACCAGGTGTGTGTGCTGCAGGTGAGAAGATTAAAAAGGTGTGGGGGATGTGTACAGAGACTGTGATTCTGTGGCCAACAGATTAGATATGATCCCATCTAAACAAACGACCACACAAGGCATTCTCCCTTGGTGCAGCCCTTAGCTAATGTAGCACCAAACTACACGAGGAAATAATTAAAGCAAACCAGTACCACTTCTGTATCTAGTATCTAGTATCTAAACATGTAAAGCAGTCCACCTGGCCCGGAGCACTAGACTCTGGTGACGCAGAAGCTGAGACTCACCTTGGACTGTTGTGTGGTCCAGCTCACTGCCACACCAGTCGTAATTACAACCTGTAGGAAATATCAACAAACACAGTCCCTTTGAGGCCTCCACCGCTCCCCAGACACGGGGCGATTCCGCCGCCTCTGCGTTATCCCCCGGCGGCATGTCTCCTGAGCCCCCTGTCTCGACTGCAGGGTGTGTGTGCGTGTGTGTGTGTGCGTGCGTGCGTGCGTGCGTGTGTGTGTGTTAACGTTGTGATGCGTTGTGTGTGTGTTCCCAGCAAAGATGATCAAGCAGCAGCGGAAGTGTGAGGTGGCGTTCGCCTACTCGCCGCTGAACGAGGACGAGCTGCCGCTGAACGTGGGGGAGACGGTCGTCATCCTCAGAGAGGTGAGGGCGGAGGCCGCGTTGAGAGTGCAGAGTTTATGCGTCGTGTTCCGAGAACCGTGAGTAGAAGTTCTTAACGGACAATGAAACGCTTGGGTCAAGGGCATCCTCAACTGTGGAACTGTCTGGTAGCAGTTAACAATTAAGATAATTAATGAAGTGTGTGTGTAGGCGTGGGTGTGTGTGTGTGTGTGGTATTGGTATATATTATGCAAACAGTGTGTTATACTCCTGTAGTACCTGTTACGGTCTGCTCTAAAGTGAAGCCTTTTTATTAATGTTAATTTTGAACTATTTTAAAACTTGTATAGATATGAAGTTAGATATTTACGTAGATAGTGCTAAGTAGAAAGATAGTTTTCATTGACTATAGTAGTTGTAGATTTTAAACATGCACAACATTATGAGACAAGTACCTCACAGCGATCATTTAAATTGCGCTCTTAATAGACTGACATAACCGGTTCCTGGGGCTTGTTTTGAAAGTTTGCTTTCAAATCAGCTTTTGGCAACGGCCTAACTCCCTGGAGGATCTTGCAGATTAAGTTACCTACAGTAGATCTGGCATGTTATTCATGTCTTGGTAATAATACAGAGAAGGCATTTTACTGTTGAGCTGTGTGTCATCATTACTAGGGGTTGGAATCTTTTAGTATCTCCCGATTCAAAAGCGATACGCGATTGCTGATTTCTGGGTCTACTCCAGTCCACTGTGTGCTGAGAAAGTATTTTGGCAAATGATGGCATAAAGCAGAGTAATGGTGTGTGTGGAATGTGTGTGTAATGGAAGTGAAAAAGTGTGTAATGGATTATATCATTATTTAATTTTTATTTTTAGATCAACTGCCAATATGCAAACAAACAGAGGCAAAGCTAAAAATAATCAATATGCATGGGTTTTTAGGAGTTGTTGTTTCTTCTTCACCCACCCCTAGCCATTTCAGCTGTTTCAACACAATGATTTGTGAACATCCTTCCTCTTGTGTCCTCTATCGCTCTTCTCCCCTGATATATCTTCTTCTATCTAGTACCACTACATACGTCTTCCAGACCACTAAGATCTCTGAGACCCATCTGTTAATTATCCCCAGAGTAAAGACGAAACATGGGAAAGCAGGATTTAGTTACTATGCAACAAATAGCTGGAAATAAACTCCCTGAGGATTTAAGACTTGCCCCAACTCTGACTACTTTTAAAACAAGACTGAAGACTTTTATGTTTGCTTTGGCTTTCTGCTAAATCTTAAATAATTTTTTTTTACTTTGCCAATGTTTTCTTTTATCTATTATTTTTATTTTATTGTAAGCCAATGTTTATGAGTCTGCCTTGTGTATGAAAAGTGCTATATAAATAAAGTTGCCTTGCCTTGCCTTGCCTATCTCTCTAGATAGAAGACGGTTGGTGGCTGGGGATGAAAGATGGAAAAGTTGGAGCATTTCCGTCCAACTTCGCCAAAGAGATCTTCGCCGGTCCTAAAGGTGGGAGTTCTTACTGGGATGTGTTGATGACGTAATCTACAACGTCAATAAACCCAGATGGAAAACAGAGTGGAGATTCATTAGATTTAGAAGAATATTGAATTCATGTCGGGGCAAAATTGGAAGTAGTCGTAGGTAGTGGATGAGGTTTTATTATGCTTTTAATTTCATTATTCCATTATTTAACAGAAGCCAAGAGCAATGAGGGCAAGACGAGACCGAAACTCGCAGACGCAGTGTTCACTAAAGAGGTATGCTGATCCTATATTTACCCTACAAGCACTAAGGAGGTATGCAAACCATCAGCACTAATGCCCGCCAAATAATTTACATAAAATGTGTTTAATCTATCTGCAGAGCAAACTGCCGCAGAAAGCGAGTGTGAGGAGAAAACCAAAGGCTGGTAAGTTAAGGGTTTTACTTAAATATTCAATATTTTAATTTGTTTCAGAATGTTAATATACCGACCTTTGTGTAAACCGGATTTAACAACAGGACATAACTTGCGTGAGTTCACATAATTCACCTTAGTGTAAACCTATCCTACAAACATTAGCTTTCTTGTCCCGTTCCAGCTGTCTCAATAGAGCTTTTTCACAGATGCATTGTCGTAGGTTAAACAGAGGTTTCACTCATAACACTAATAATGGGTCTGCTCTTTCACCAGGGCAATGGTAGTAGACTCAAATATTAAAGGCTACTGCCTGGTCTGGAGGAACAGACCCATAATTAGTGTTATGAATGACACCTTGAGAAACATTGTCGAAACTAAATGTACAAAATGTGTCTTAGGTAATGTGTCATAACCTCTTTGTTCTGTGCTTGTTATGAGTGTTACAATAAAGTATCAGGGACAATATAAAAGGCTGAATAAAACGTACGCTTACTCACTTTGTTGCACTGCAGTTAGACTTGATTATACCTGGTAGATATAATGATATGAAACCGCTGACAACATATAACTACCACACCCACTCAATCCTAGGAAAAATCTGATTAGCAAATATTGCCATTTTAAAACAGCATTTTTATTCAAGCAAGTATTATTTTTCATTGTCAAACTTTTATGGATGATCTATAACAACTATAAATCACTGTTTGGATTTCGGTGACTATTCTAACTCTTAAATGTAACCTTCTACATGAAAAAGTTCTAAACATCTAAAGTTTCTTGGCAATGTTTGCCGGATTAATCAGTACAGCTCCTTCTGACTACCATGAAGATGAAACATTAACCTTAAACCAACACTCACACACTGGCACACGCACACACATGCTCTAAAGCGCAGATTCCGACCAAGCCTTGGAACAGTAACACATTGCAGGTCAACCAATGCCCTGTCAACTTTCATGTTTCATTCCTCATTCATGAAGGATGACACAGCCACAAGAAGCTTATCAGAGTTTGCTGATTGAGCTAACAGGAGAGATGATAGTTATTTGTTGATCTTAGACAGGAAATCCGGGATATATACTATACTCGATTACGATTAACAACGATTAACAGTAGGCAATAAGGAAATGAAATAAAGAAATGTGTTATCATCTATTATTTTTCATATTTCTCACGTGAATGTCCATTTATATTGCAGTGTAACATGCTCATTAATATCCGGTAGAGGAATGTGTTTCATTAGTATTGCATTATTATTATTATACACCCCGATTCATAACACAGTCTGTGTTCTCTGTGTTCAGAGGCAGAAAGGGGTCTTGTCATGTTTGACTACGCCCCCAAGGCCGAAGACGAACTGGAGCTCAAGAAAGGAAACATCGTGTCCATCATAAACAAGGTCTGTGTTGGACTCACTGCCCTAAGATACTGGGTTTGATCCCCAATGTCCTCAGCCTACCTCTAGACATCCTCGAGCAAGATGGCCCCTACCTTAGAGACCTGTCTAGGTGGAAGCGTTATGACTAAATACTAAATATCGTATCTGAGAAGTATGTTGTGAAGCTCGCCAAACCTGTACCGCTCTGCGAATGTCTCCACTAAAGTCAAAACACATTAGGACGTAGCCTGACGTAAGGACGTGACTATGACTGTGCTCCTCATCATACTTGTGACTCAGCCATAGCGGCCATTTTAAACATCTCCCAAAGATGACCGACTGCAGGTCGGTCATCAACTGTTTATGTTGACCTCTCTGCTACCTCTTTTGAAAGTGTAATCAGGCGTCCCAGCGGGCACTGGAGACACTAATCAGACGTTTTAATCTCCTAAAGGAAACGGAGGATGAGGGCTGGTGGGAAGGAAAGCTGGACGGGCGCCAGGGATTCTTCCCTGACAACTTTGTCATGGTGATTCCACCCACAGACGCACAAGTGAGTTGAAATCACGCCGTTTTCTTGCTGCCCTCTAGCCACTGGAGCTTTTCCTGCGCGGGTGCCAGTGCACTCATGAGGTGTAGTTTGTCAAGACCTTGTTTTCTGCAGCTGGGCTGGCATCGGAGCCTTCCTGTTTCCGACTTCAAGTATTTTCTGTTTCTCGACATTGTTGGTGGCGGGGCGACTCATAAACGTCTATCACTGACGGGATGTTTCCTCAGTGGAACTCAGTGTGTGCAGAGAGACAAGGTGTGTTCGGTTGTGCGGTGGAGGTGTGTAACTACATCTGTGTGTGTGCGTGTGTGTGTGTGTGTGTGCGTCTCTCTCTCTCTCTTCTCTGTGTAGTCAGACGCCGTGAGCGACCCACCCGCACGTAAAGAAGCCACCACGCCGCCAGGTAAGATCCAGACAACCGTTTCCTCTGCGTTATCGTTGGGTTTGGTCTGGTTCAGGGTTGGAGGTAGTCTGGACTCATGGACGGTAGTTAGAGCAGCTTCAGTTGTTTGTGGAAGTACACTGGGTTGTCTTTACCAATTTATCCTCTCTTACTCACTCCCTAACTCACTCTCTCTGTCTGGAAGGACTTCTTCCTGTTTTACTGTAAATTGTAAACATCAGAATGTATGGAAGAACCACATAATAATAATACTAATACTGTAATAATGCTGTACTGAGGTATACTTAACTGAAACCACATTTATAAAATATAATAATGTATATTATACCGTGTGTGTATACAGTGTATATATATATATATATATATATATATTGTACTACATATTCTAACATCATCGTGTATTTATCCCATCAACTTGGCAGTTAGGAGTATGCTTTATATTTAGTGATATTTCTGAAGATCCCTTCGTGGTGAAGGATGTGGTAACACGTGGTGCAGTGATGAGTAGGATGTGAGTGGGGTTGTCTCGATCTGAGGAGGATTTGAAACTCTAAGAAGCTTCTTCTACTCATCATCCCCAAACCACCATAAGTACACAGTGGGCCACTGAGTGAGCTCGAAAACAGGATTGTGGAGGGTCTGCATGTTGTCAGTTAGAGTCCTGCATGTTTAATACGTTTATGTTTTATTAACAAACCAGAGTCGCGCCATCAGCTCTTCCAAGCTCTTTGAGGTGTTGACACACTTTACACCTGTCACAGGAAGTCTGGTATTGCAGCAGCCTGCAGAGTGTGTGTGGGCTGGTGATGTGACGGTATTGGCGGAAACAGGATGAGGTCTTTATGTTTTTTTCTTTTATTATTTGTCTTTAAATCACAGTTTGCCCAACGCCAGCCATGGACAGAACAGTTCCTGCCAAGACTAAAGGTAAAGAACACAGACGATTATCAAATGTAATTGTATTTTCTTTATACATCTCTCAATGGTACCGTGCTGTTTGTTCGCTGTTACATGTAGGAATGATGTGCATTTCAGATGAGAAGCCTGACCTCCGCAGTAACCCCCCCGTCAAGGTGAAGCTGCCCTCTCTTGTCCGGCCCACCCCACCCCCTGTGAAGGACAAACCTGGCAAGATAGCAAGTCAAAAGAGGTGGGCTACCACACACCTGAGCTACGACACATAAAAGCTACCACACACCTGAGCTACGACACATAGAAGCTACCACATGCCTGAGCTACAACACATAGACGCTACCACACGCTACAACACATAGAAGCTACCACACACCTGAGCTACGACACATAGAAGCTACCACACGCCTGAGCTACGACACATAGAAGCTACCACACGCCTGAGCTACGACACATAGAAGCTACCACACGCCTGAGCTACGACACATAGAAGCTACCACACACCTGAGCTACGACACATAGAAGCTACCACACACCTGAGCTACGACACATAGAAGCTACCACACGCCTGAGCTACGACACATAGAAGCTACCACACGCCTGAGCTACAACACATAGAAGCTACCACACGCCTG
>OMLJ01051034.1:0-17664 GCA_900302595.1 Gadiculus argenteus | reverse complement strand
TCTCTCTCCCAGGTATGGCCGTCGTTTTGTCCTGCTCTTGGCGCTGGCTCTCCAGACAGTGTTTGGTTCGGCAGCGGCCTTTGCACCAAACTTCCCAATTTACGTGTGTCTACGCTTTGTAGTGGGCAGCACCATCTCTGGAGTCATCATCAATGCCTTTGTGATAGGTATTTGAATACAGAATCCACACACACACACAGGCAAAATGAGGATGTAGACACGTTCCTATTGGCTGATGTGTCCACAGCAGGCGTGTCGTTAGACCTGGGCATTCTTGGCTATAGCCCTGGATCTTTTGGGAACAGCCCTGGATATCTGTGCCGTCAAATAAAAAAAAACCCCACCATAATAATGATGAATCTTGATAACAGATACCGTAACAGTATTATAGTAACAACTTTAACAATAATTAGTATAACAATATTGCGTTTATAAAGGTTCCTTGCTGCGCCGTCCGGCAGCCCCTGAATGAGCAGCCCCTCCCCAAGTGGTACAGCCCAGGTGGCCTTGAACTGTGATTGGTCAGAAAGACGTAACAGCTACTACGACATTGACCTCTTGTGCAGGCTCGAAGAGGGTGACACACACACACACACGCACACTTTTTAACAATCTATCCACATATAGACAATTGGTACAGGGACAAAAATAAGTAAAGTGCAGTTTCGAACATTGACAAATCCATGTTAAAGCGGCAAGCATTTAAGCATTACAAACAAATGATAACTCAGGGGTACAGGTAGCAGCGTCTCCGCCATATATGTCGGCTGCTGATGACAGCAGAGACAGCACAGTACTTGGCCAACTGTTTGGCCCCTTTTTGGGCATCCCGATCTGTTGCAGCCCCCTCACAAGCCTGTGGACATGTCCCAGGCTACCAATATGAACACAAGTAGCCTGCACCTATAGTCCAACTCTGAGATGGTATTAAGGAGTGGTTGGTATTTAATGACCTTGGTCATGAAGGATTCCTCTAGGTTGGGGTCAAAGGTGCAGGCTACCTCAAGAAAAAAAACTTCTTCAGACTCCTGATCAATAACTACAGTGTCAGGTGTATTTTCATCCAGATGTGTTAATGTGTCCGGGTTGATACAGAGGTTGAACATAGTGGGATTGACACAGGAATCTGTGTAGATTTTCACTGTAGGTGGAAACAGTTTTGATATGTCCTTTACAATCAGATTCACTATTCTGTCATGACGTGCTATATACATGCCTTTTTAGGCATGGCAGCCATTCAGGATGTGGGACAGTGTTTCAGTGACTTGTTCTGTGGTGTGATGCAAACAGTGAGGAGTCTGAATCGTTGGAAACCAGATGGAGAGGACTTGTAGTCTAGCTTTAACTGTAAATATTAGAATGTCCTTATTGAGTGCAGTGTTCCTAAGGAAGGAGTGACAGATGGAGTGATCGGTGAAGGGAAAACATGCAAGTTACAGTGTTGTTGTTGTCGGTGTTGGAGATGAAGATCTATGAGGGTTCGTCTGGCTCCTGTAGCTGTTAACCGGTGACTGCGTCCATCATATGTGGCTGTTGCCTTGACAAGGGTGTGGGGGTCAGTTATGAGGTCTTCTGAGACCCTTATGGTCCCAGTGTCAGACCGCTCCCACTCCAGGGACCCTCCAGCTCGAACACAGAGGTCATTCAGATCCAGCCAGTCTGACCAGACCCCAAAACCAGCAGAGTGGGTGTTGAGTTTCCCGCTAGGTTTCCTTCTGAAGCCAAGGAAGTGGGACTCTGACTCCCTGGCCAGTGGGACCTTGCGTCTCCTTAGGTTCAGGAACAGGGAGGATCGAGCCAGCTCCCTAACATCTTGGTCATCGTTGTTGAGAATGTTTAAAAGGTGGAAAATCTGCATGCTGGTGTAAATCCATATGTTTGGTCCCCCCAGGCCTCCCTGCCAGGATGAAAAATTATGTCACGGGTGCTGTGTGAATTGAGTCAAAACCACTTTCGCACTAAGCTCACTGTTTTGTCATTCATTTCACTTAGCACTTTCTGTTGTATATGGACATTGGAGAACAGGTGTTCAACTTTAGAGAGTGCTATCCTCCAACTTCATAGTCAGAGGGCAACTGTCAATCAAGTCCAATCTGGATGTAAACTGGGACAATATGGTGTTAACTTGCTCCTTCCATTCTCCTGCAATGTTAATTGTATGTCCAAGATAAGTGTATGTCTCGTCGAGTATACACGTATTGGTTGTGTTGCTATTGTGAACATTGGGGATGTATCCGTTTTTGAGAGGTACCACCGATTCCCTCCCCTCATATAAAACAGCACATTTTGTGTTCTTGACCTCCAGACCTGACCAGTCTAGATAAGAGTCTGTCTTGCTGAGCATGTTCTTGATAACACTCTCTTCCCTAGAGGCTAGCTGGACATCATCTGCATAGCCCTGTACTGGGTTGGGGGAGATCACACCGTGTGGGGCAGACTGACACATCCACTTCACCCATTGGTTGATGGCAATTATAAAATTAACTGCGCTCCACGGACAGCCATTTTTAATGCCTATCTGGAGAGGTGTTGGTCGAGTGAGCTTTTCCACAGATTACTTGGATAAAGGAGCCTTTGTATACATCTTTCACTATGTCAATGTACAGTTGGGGTAGCTGCATTTCCTCCAGTGATTTAATCATGACATTGTGAGTTAATGTGCCAAATGCATCTCTAAAGTCAAAGAAGACCGAGTACAGTCTACAGGACTCATGCTTAAAGTAATCTATCCCAGTTTTAAGACAAAATACATGTTCGTTCATACCCTGCCTATTGACAAGATGTGGACAAGATGTCAGCATCCACCAGCCAGGAAAGGACTCTGGCTAGTATGCACTTCATGAATATCTTGTAGATCGTGGGGAGGAGGGATATGTCTCTCCATGTTGATAGATCTTCAGGGATAGTGTCTTTTTTAGGGATACGGTGGATTAATGCTCCCTTCCATGAGTCTGGTACTCTCCTGTTTTCCAGATAATAAAATAGAAAATAGCTGTTAAGATGTCACATGGCATGTGTGGCTTTTAAGTGTCTTGTATGTTACCCCATCTATGCCGCTGGCTTTGTTGTTAGAAAGGCTATGTAAAACAGTCTCTACCTAAAATGCGCGGTGTCAGGAAAGAATGTTAGCATGGGTGACACCACATTCCCGTGCCAAGGCGGGTGTGGGAGAGCCACATTAGGTCTTTCATTCATTCACATAATAGGTTTGTATGACTGCAATGTCCGTGGGGCAAGGGGGAGGATCTGGGTACACACTGTGTGTTGTGTGTACCCAGTGATCTTCTCTGCTGCCAGAGAGTTTGAGTTTGAGAGTTTGTTCCTGCTCCCTTGCGCCCTGTTTCGCAGCGCGCCTCTGTTCCCAACGATGGCAGAACGGTAACGCGCAGGAAGCGTAGCTGATCGCTGATCCAGTGAGCTGTTGTGGCCAGTGTTAGGACTTCAGGGCAGGGTTGTATTCGTGGGAACTTCTTCAAGACTCTCGCCACGTATTTCGTAAGTTGTGATCCGAACGGTTTGCCACCGTGTCTTTGCGCTGTAAAAACTCAGTTCTTGAAGAATATTCAGTTTAGTAGTGTAGCGAGAGTTATCCACTTTTCTGGAGCACCAGAAAAGTGGATCGCAGTCGATTGGTGTTCAAGCAGTCCCTGTAGGTTTTCTCGTGGGTCTAGAAAGCCATTCATTGCGGCTCGGACAGCGGCCGGACGTACTGCTGGACAGCCGGGTCTATTGGCTCCCCTCTCGGTAGCTGTTCATAGGAGTGATCGGGCTGTAATCTGCACTTATTACATTAACAATGGTAATTAGGGTTAGGGTTAGCCGTCCGGCAGCCCCTGAATGAGCGGCCCCTCCCCAAGTGGTACAGCCCAGGTAGCCTTGAACTGTGTGGCCTTGAACAGCTACTACGACATTGACCTCTTGTGCAGGCTCGAAGAGGGTGACACACGCACGCACGCACGCACGCACGCACGCACGCACGCACGCACGCACGCACGCACGCACGCACGCACACACCTTGAAGGAGTTTTTCACCCGCTCTGTGTCCAGCTTGTTCCACGCTTTAAGCCGCCAGGCTCCTAGTATGCGAGCTGGGGCTCTCATGTTCCCTCCGTCGGTGTATTCCTTGTCCGCATCCCCTGCCATCCAGTGGCTTTTAACGGCTGATTGAAGTTTAACATTTTGTTCAGCAAATTTGACGACTGACAGCTTGAATTCCAGGTTGTATTTTCAGTGTCAATCTTCTTCTTGTTCTGGTTTTCATCCAGTTTATTGATGGTTATCACCAACTTCTAGGAAAAACGAACCCGGCGTCTCATTTATTTGTCTAATCTTAGCCACACTCGGCCAGTAAAAGAGACTCAGTGTTTAACTGGGACTGGTTTTACGGTATTAGGCTGTAGGCTATTCTAATGTCTCATCACTGCTGGTGTATGCGGTGCTCTTTCCTATCCTTAACCTCAACATGAACCTACTCAGTAGGTCTGCCCCGACGTGAGTCAGACATGCCAATTGCTCTTTCCTTTACCTCTCAAACTATGTTACAATTGAATGTTCATACCCGATGTTCATACCCTATTTTCAACATTTCTCAGGGGAGAAACCCCCAACCCCCGTCTTAAAAGGACTTAAACTTCTGGGTTACAGCCCCGAATATTTTCAATGGCTAGTGACGCTCCTGGTGTGAGTGCATGCAGGTGTGTGATTAGTCCATGTGTGTGTGGGTGGGTGAGTGATATGTGCAGCAGTACCAGCAGTGGGTTGTAGAACGCCGGGCCCAGGGAGACGTCTCTGGCCGGGGGTGGCTGCTTACAGAGCGAGCCCCTGGAGTCCTGCTGGTAGCCATAGGCCTGCCCTGGAGATGGAATAGACGGGATGCCAGCCAGGGAGCCCAGTCGCACGTGGTTAAGGACTGCCTGCCGACACTGCAGAGACCGAGAGAGGGGCGAGAGAACGAGAGAAACAGGGAGCGAGAGACCGGGAGATGACACCGAAAGTAAATGAAAGGGAACTTACTGAAAAAGGATGAAAACAAATATGTCCATTACAATATCAGCTTCTTGGGCCCTATCTTGCACCCATCGCAATTGACTTTCTACACTGATGCATGTATCGTTGCTAGTTTGCACCCGGTGCAAAGATGATTTTCCCCCGCAGCAAACAGGCGCCGCTACACTTGCGCCTGGAGAGGCGTTTCGGCGAAAAGCAGAGGCGTGTTCCGGCACAAATGATACTTGGTGCTATTTAAGTGATCTAAAAAATGCGCCACTGCAATTGGGCAACTGATCGCAAAATACCAGGTCTAAATACTGTAGCGGATAGAGCAGTTGGTTTTGCTATTTTGGACGTGGCGCAACTGCAACATAAGTTTACATACACGTAGGCTATACACAGCACAAACATGCAAACGATTAGCCTAATTAAAACATTATGGTGTCAAAGATTGTTCATATGTGTGAAACTGCATAGAAATTGCATGTGGATTGTGGGAAAAAAAAAATAGGGTCTGCATGAATGAACACTGTAGTAGGCGATGCCATGCATCTAAATAATAATAATAATAATAATAATAATAATAATAATAATAATAATAATAATAATAATAATAATAATAAAGTCGAGCAAAGTATATCCCAGCCCAGTGTGTACCAGCCCATAACTTTTAGGATTGAGGAGTATTTGAACGTGAGAAAACAGTTTTACAGCGAGTGAGTGTCTAAAAGAATGAATGAATGCGGGTGCACGCAAACTAAACACGCAATGCATAATACAGTCCATGGCGATGTATATTAACGGGGGACACATGCAGATTATGAACACAAGTTGATAAAGATAATGTATACAATACTGATAACAAATGATGTTTGTTAATGTATTGCCGCATATCATTAAATAGACCCACAGTTGCGGCCAGTGTCACATGTGTTAAGTTCTCTTTGCCGAAATGTACAAATCAGTGTCTCTGAAGTTGGAGAAGAAAACGCTATTCCATGCGTGAATTAGGCCAATTATTTGACCATAAACTGAGCCATTTGAAGTTTGAAATTCAAGGGTGATGCATTTTTCTCAGCGGAGACTGCAAACACGCTGTCAAAATATCAACTTGTCAACTTCAAATGCGCTGGCTCTTAAAGGGGATGGGAGACAGAACTCTCATTGGTTGATTGCACGTAACGCCCAAAACACACCTAGGGGAAATTAAGCTACTTCAGACCAACCTTTTTTAGCTTTGCGCTGGGAGCAAAAGTCATTTATCCGCTGTCATAATAGCAACATCGCCATAGAGCCACCCACAAAGCTTCTTGCGCTTGCATTTCACACTTGCGTTTCAGACCGTTAAAATAGGGCCCCTTGTCTTAGTCCTGACATCACTAAAATATATTTTGCCTTCTCAAATTATAATTTTTTAACTGCATTATGTGAAAACATCTTTGTTGTAAAAAAAAAAAAACGCCAACAGAACTTTAGCCAAACCACTTAATAAAGACCCCTTCCTTCGCAGCCCTGCACTCCGCCTCGTTTTAGTTGCATTTGCATTAGCTTCAGTCAAGTCCACTCTATAGTATTTTTATAGCCCTTAATCAGTTAGTTTCAAGGGGCTTGACAGGTCCACATTATACGACAGCCACTAAGCTCTCTAAAGGGCATAGAAAATCTCTAAAGGGGTAGAAACTTTTCAAATAGAACCGAAGAGGGAGGCCTCCTTCATGCGATGGTTAGCAATCAGCTTTCATTAGCGTTACTTAAGATTGCATACCAAACTATTGAGGGCCCTCCTAGCCGGCGTGGCATTGGCTGATGCAGCTCTTAGCAAGTTCCCCGAGGCTGGCAGTACATTATAGGCCCCGGGGCCCGGGCCCTCTGAAGGCGGCTCCTCAAAGCGCCTGGTGCGGCTCTGAAGAGTCTGACCACCCTGGATCTTGGACTGCAGGGAAAAGAGATGCCAGATGAGTGAGACACTCGTGAGAAGGCGAAGCATTTTTTATTTTACATTGGTCACTATTTTCTTACATTTTTCATTAAATGTCCTGAATGTCTTGGGAAGGCCCTGGCTTGCCTCACATTGTTTAGTGTCCTGCTAATAATGTATGCACTCATGGTATTTAAAAGGGCAGGTTTTTCTAATCATATAGCCTACATAATCATACATATCGGTACATGGTATTGAGGGATATTTTAACATTTTCTGTAATTGTCTGTATTTTCGTCTGTAATGCTCTGTAATATGTGTACAGAGCCAAATGTACATTTGGTGATATTTAGAAACTGACATGTTAGAGGTGTTCTTAAGGAGCATTAGTAAACTGTGAACTGTGAAACTGTTTCCAACTACGAATACAATTGACTTTTTCCGCTTTTATGACGCTAGAGACCTACAAGAGTGAAGTGATAGCCTACTTTAAATTGTGAGCAGTCATACTGTCCAGGTCCAGGAAAGTACATGCTCTCACTGGACATGCTGAACACGGAACCTCTGTCGGCCAGGGAGAGGAATGGGGCAAAGCAATCTGGGGACAATTGTAATTGTCAAGTGGATTCTTGCAACATATATAACAACTTAAAATACATTTGTATCATCAAAACAGCTAATCCTACCTGATTTAGCATGTTTGTTTGGGATAACATCGTATGACCCAGGTCCGACTTCTGCAGGTGTACTGCCCACGGTGGAGCAAGTAACTCTGGGAGCGCGTCCATACATGTTGACTACCAGGCGTTGAGTTAATTAATTAATGGTTAATGCATCGCTAAAACGACAGGTTCTTTTTCTGAATGTGATCTAAATTATTCTTCGACTAATGTCTGATTTCTGCCTAATACATTCCTCCACTGTCTCTCTCTCTCTCTCTGGGCGCAATGTTACTTTGTGCGCGTCGTTGCTTGGACACGCTGCGTAATGTGCGTACTAACGCACGGCGTAACATTGTACCGGTGCACACATGGAAATAAAACAATTAACCCATAACTACCGTAATTATTCAATATTGTATGTTGCTGGTTTGTAATTTGAATGTCCAGAAAGACTAAATTATTATTAACATTTGGGCACTCATAATGTCCCAAACAGGTTTAGAAGTAATGACATACGTACTATATGGCTCAATACTACCACCTGGCGTAAGAGAATACTCCCTATATGACATCAGTATAGCCATAGCCTACGTTTTAATTTAACGATGATATATTTAAAATGAAATGTGAAAACGAAATATGTATATCATAAGAATATATTAAGTGATCTATTTTATAGAGTAATGTATATGAAGTACTTTAGAAGTAGTAATTTAGTAGACGTGATTACAGTGAATATAATGGGAGCGGGGGGTGTAAGGTCCAAGAATAATAAAGACCCATGTTATTTGAAATATTATCTTATGTGACCTAATTTAAACGAGGGTGTTCATATATGATGAAGCTGAAGAAAAAAAAAGGTTGAAGTTGAAAATAATATCTGAAGTGACGCCATGCCGATAGGGGGCGCAGTGAGCTGAGCCGCCATCCGTGCCGATAGGGGGCGCAGTCGAGCTGAAGAGCGGGACGGGGCACCCCCATTCCTCGAAGAAGACCGTGCTGCTAGCATCACATCTCGTTTCCTGCAGCTGTCATCCGCTTCCTCGGTGTCATCGGGCCACCTGCTTTCCCATTCATTTATTTCCAATCACTTACAACAAAATCCTTTCTCCATTAGTCGTTGACTGCGCGGTAATATGAAGGGGTTAAAGATCGTGTTGGCGCTGTCGTGTTTGTTGGTGTCTTTGTTCTGTGTGGCGGAGGCTGCAAGGAACAGGAAAGACTCCAGCAACCAGAACAGCTTCCGTCGGGCGGCGAACGGCATCTACCAGACCCTCAGCAATGTGTTCGGAGAGGACAATATTCGAGGATTGTACAAGGTTGGTGAAATGTGCATTAAACAATAATCAAGACCATATGACCGATTGTAAGTAAGCAGTGATGGAGGTTTTCAGTTCATGAATGGGGATCAGGTCAGTGACCACTCATCTACGGTTTCCATTTTGAAGTTAAGCTTGACATCACCTTTAAGCAACGCTCATTTTTTACAACTATTTGAATAAAAAATTGAACGAACGTGTTTGATTGGTTTTATTGGCTAAAACACAAAGACACTCGGCTGTATGACGTATTTACACACGGCGCAAGCCCATTGGCCACGACGGCAGCAGTTCTATTGTGTTGTCCAAAACATCCTAGAATGGAGAAATTGTGATCGTATGTTTGCTCACTAACTGCACCCAGCTCTTTATTTATTTATTATTTTTTTACCACATCCCTAATTACAAATAATGTCTCCCACAACAAAGTACTAAAAATTGCATTTACCTACATGCATCTTTCTTCAGTTTTTCTCCAAGACAACCGAGCGTTTTGTCCATGGAGTGGACGGCTTCGTCGACTCTATCTGGAAGATCTGGACAGACCTGCTGGATGTCATGGGCATTGATTGTACGTTTATATTGTTATACTTTTGATGCATTATTATTAATTTAGTAAATGCTTGTCTCTAATATACCACAAGGTGTGATGTTGAGCCAATAGCCATTACATATCAAACTACCCAGTGTACCAGCTGCCATAGGGTAGATTGGTGACGGCTATTTAAAAAAAAAAGGCCTAAATATCGAATTCCTGTTGTGAGAATGTTTGCAACTGTGTAGTGTGTTTAAAGGGTCCAGATAAAAGTTCAGATACATAAAAGTGCCCTTTACAGTGAAACGGGGTCAGTTTCTTAAATGTCTATTTGAAAGGCTACTACATGACTAACCTTGCCTTGCCTTGCCCAGCCTCCAACATGAGCCACTACTTCAGCCCCACCTCGCTGACCAACTCCCCGGCCCGCGCCCTGCTGCTGGTGGCCGCCGTGCTGCTGGCGTACTGGTGCCTGTCCCTCTTCCTGAGCGGCCTGTACTACCTGCTGCACTCGGTGTTCGGCCGCTTCTTCTGGGCGGTGCGCGTGTTCCTCTTCGCCATGGCCTGCCTCTACATCCTGCAGAAGTTCGAGGGGGACCCGGAGCGCGCTGTGCTGCCGCTGTGCTTCGTCATGGCGGTGTACTTCATGACGGGGCCCGTGGGTGCCTTCTGGCGCCGCGGTGGCGGGGCCGGCTCCCTGGAGGAGAAGATCGACCAGCTGGACACCCAGGTCAGGCTGCTCAACATCCGGTTGTGTCGCGTCATGGACAGCATGGACCGATCAGCGGAGAAGTAGAGGGCAGGGCGTGCTGCGGGGTGTTGGTGGGGGGGATTCTGGGGGTGTTAGGTTAGGAGTTCCCACGGGCACGTTTGACGGCAATAACTTGGTGTTGACACTGCTGCTCTTGAGTTTCGGTTAAATCTCCATTTAAAACGATGACCAACAATAAGTTAGGCAAATGTCACAAAAAATAGGTATAGCTTTCAGTTTATTTACACCTGGCACTCTATTTATATCAAGTATTTTGACTGAAATGTTTCTAAGTTAGGCCCATCTGCAGTACAAGGTATTAATAACATTTTCCTTTTTAAACTGATTTGTACAACAGTTTTGCTTCAGAGAAAACTCTCCAAATCTGGTATGCATCATGACACTTGGAATAGATCCAGGTTTGTAATAACGACAACATATTATATGAAGTTGGTTTCTTTTTAAATTATTGTGAATATCCCGTAGGTCCTGAATGTTTTTATCAACTTTATCTTTCCCTTTTGGAAAGTGTGTGCGTGTGTGGTTTCCCAACCATCTTTCTTAGCATTCCCATCGAGCTCTCATGTCGGACAATTCTATTTTATTCACCGTCTCGGTTCCGTAACTGTTAATGCCACAGACTATTGTGACATTAGTTTCCATAGCAACAGCAGGTATCAGGAACCCCTTTTTCTTACTGCATAATGTTTTGTACAAGTTATCATGCAGGTTACACATGTAATTGGGTGCATTGTTGGGATATGGGTGTTGTCACTGTTTGAACTGGGTACATGCACTGCATAAGACAAACTACTGGAAATGACACAAGGCAACGCTATCTCAGGGACATAAGCATAATATTAAATAAAAAAAATACAATTGGGTACAAATGTCATCTGGATTTAATATCCTAAATATACAGCGGTTGAAGGGGAAACGATGTGTTGAGTTGGAAGAATGGGACAGTTGACTGCGTCACATGTTCTAAAGGGTAGTGCTCATGGTGTTGCCATTGCATACCGACGCATTCGTCAACCTACACTTTGTGTCCTGAAAAACTAGCATGGCCTTTTTATTGCTGTCCAAATGTCTTTCTATTACCTTTCGAGGTGACCTAATAGTTAATGGGTTTTAAAATTAAGTTATAAATAACCAGATGGATTGATATTATTGAGTCAGTGATATCCATTGGAATTTCATAATGTAATCAAGTGGTCAGATATTGTACGTGGAATTTAGTTTTAATTTTTTTTCCGGAAACATTGTGATCGTGAACACATCTCATCCTCATTTAATCATTCCTGGACTTGAATGTTAGTTAAATAGATTAGCTTTAAAATGTGAAACAAAACAGCCTATTCTTTTTGTAATTTTTCTGTAAAACTGTTTAAATAACCTGCTTGACATTTTTGTGGAAAACGACAACCAAAACTTTTTTAGTTTTGGTTCATTTCATCTGCCTTTTTAATTTTATTTTTATTTTGTATTGTTTTGGCCTTCATTCACAGTACTGTATTTTTTACAGAATCTTTTTTTTTGTTCCGGTTGAGACGCACACGATAATGTGTGGTTTCCGTGTTTTGGTTCTTCTTGCATACCACTCGTGTTCTTTGTAATGATCTATTAACCCTGACTTCCCGTTGCACTATTTTAAATAACTATCTTTTACAATATCTATTTCCTTAACTTGTGTTGATGGTGTTGTCGGCATATTGAAGTACTTGCCTGACCCTAGCGCTGTGTTATTCAGATATGTAATATATATTCTTGTCAGTTTTTATTGTAGAACATGTTGAATATTCAGATTTATTTTCCAGCACGAGATGCTGAAGCCAGAGAATGTCTGTGATATTAAGGTAAAATCGGTTTAATGAATGCACTACGCTATTAGTCTCTATTTCCTCTCCCAGAAATGATAGTTTTTGTATTGCAAGTCAACCTAACTTTTGCTTTATTTAGGTTCTAACAAATGAGTTGATGTCCAGACCAATATGGCCCAGTATAGCATTGCACAATAAACATTCCTTTATCCACAGTTGGCCACTTCATGCATCACTCCCGCACCAAACTTGTGGGTGGTGTCCCCAAAAAGCAGTGCATTGTATTCCATACACTTAAGACCCCTAGACCTCTTTGCAGTGGGCTTGGCTCAAAGAGCACTGCGCTTCAGCTTATGGGAACACCTTCTCTTAAGAACATCAAACCACGGTCATGCAGAGTGGCTCGAGTGGGGATAATGAAACAGGCCCTAGAATTAAATGACACAGGAAGTGGATATTCCAACAAGGTGCTTGTAAACAAAAATACATTTTTAATTATGTGTGACAGAGGCTACAAAGTAATAAGATGGGTGTAAAAACCAGAATCCTGTTAATCCTGGAAAAATCATGTAAGCCTTTTAGATTTTCTGAATTTAAATTTCAAAGTGGTTTATTTTCTGGCCATTGTTTTGGTTTTCATGTTCTCATGTTCTTACCCTTTTGAGTGTATGCATGGTTAAGTTATTTGCAGAGTGTCGTGTTCATTCCTCCATGAATTATTGACAGGAGCACCAAACGGGTCTCTCTGTCGTCTACTATATGCGTTTGTGTCTGAATCGCTTAGTGAGTAAAGTTTTGGAAAACAAAGTTGTCTTACAGTGCAAATGAGGTCCAGATGTCAATGAATTAAACTATCACCACTGAGTTGTTTTTTCAAGTTTGACATTGTTTAGGCCCACATTCAAATAATGGAAAAAATGAGACTCCCAGATAAAACACCAGTACATTGAGGAAATAAGTTTTAAAAATCATAAAAACGTTTATTTTTGTATCAAATGCTGATTTACACGTAGGCAAGACAGTTCCTGAGCAAGATATTTTAGAAAAATAGTCTTATTTTACAAGTAGACTCTATACATAAATACAGCTAACTAGGATTACATCCTGCTTGTTATTAATATAGATCTCTTGATTATCATTGCACATTGCCTAGTTTAAAACATTACGACCGTAACCCTAAAAGGTCAGTACACACAGTGCTAATTGATGCCCTCTGACAGTCAAAAATGGTGTCCGTCCACATCCGTAAATACATCACTCAAAGGAGTTACAATGTACCCCTAATGCACATTAGGGGTACATTATAACTTAGTACATTTGTCAAGAAGTTGAGATTCTTCTACCAACAGCACATAGAAGCACATTCAGATGGCTAGTTGTGCTTGCACAGTTCTCGGCACACAGGATCCAAGTTCAGACAGTTTCATACTTTACTACAACTAATATGTAGAGTGCTTTCTGTAAGTCTACACAATGTGTACGATAACTATGCCAGTCATTAGACTAGGAGAGGTTGCCGGGTATCATTGGCCAGTATCCGGTCTGCTCCAGTCCCTCCTCCTACAAAAATGCAATATCTGATCTTTTCCTTCACGTGAGCTGTCAGTTATTGGTCCCCAGAACAAGACAAAGAGGAGAAAACCAACAGGTTTTCTACAAAGAGTTTGACAAGCAATATACAAAACATGTAACAGAAACGGATATCCTTCCCTCATCAGTTAACCACTAAACCTGTGTAACAAACGGATATCGCTCCATCGAGGTCCCTCCTCCGACCACTATCAGCACATTCAAAGCACCCTTTGTCAGGAATTCTCAGTTTCCAGATGAGAACTCCTAAGAACAAGGTCAAGTCTAAATGAAAAACACCAGGTGATTGTTGGACGTGAAAAATGATTAGAATACATTAACCTTCAACCTTTAACTGAAATAGATTATTATTTTTCATTAAACATGAACATATATTAAGAATATTTCTGAGATTCACCAAAAACCCATATTTAACCTTTGTAAATCTATGAAAGATATGTCCGTTGATATGTGCTGATGAAACTACTGATTTCACATCCAATGAAATGGCAGTGGGGGCTACAGGCTAGTCATGACTGCATTAAATGTACCGTTTAGCACGTTAACTTATCTTTTTTGTGATTACATCACTAAATCCAAGTAAGCGAACATGACATTTCAACGATAAATAATATTGATTGGCGACTCCCTTGTACTTGCCCCTCAAATCCTGAGGTTGCAAATTACATTACATTAAGAAACTAAATTGGCCAAACCAAATTTTTTAATTGGCAGCAAGAGATTAATGGATGCTAATGAACTCTGGACCAAAACAAAATGGCCGTCATGTTTAAAGCATCCACTCTCCTTCCCACCAACCTGCCAAATTGTCACCACTCCATCTTTAATTTAAGCTTCTTTCATGAAAAATCAAAAAATCCTTCAAAGACAAATAAAAAAACAATCAATATTAAAAACATGCTACCAGGTGGTGTGGGTTTGTACTAAAAGCGAGCGACTACTTTTATGTCCAATGCCGAACCACCGGGGCCAGAACCCTGACCCGAAACCTCGTCCACCTGAATGAAGTGGATTCCAGCATTGAAGCTGGCACACAGTAGACTGCTGGGGTCGCTGGGAGCCAGAGACACCAGTGGACCAGCGCCATCCAGTGTCAATGTTCCCATGCAGGCTGGAGGGGGAAAAGGAACACAGAGAATGTTAAAGGCAGCACTTTACGGGGCCCGTGACCACTTTTAGATCTGGAAATTCATGCGACCGCAACTTCTTACATTTTGTAACGATGATCTACTTTAACACACTAATAGGCCTTTCACACATGCACTGTAAGTCAGACATTCTCGCAATCTTCGATATGTTCTTAACAAAACACTGATTCTCCTGAGTTTATCTGGAGTTGTGTGAAAGGCAGCATCATAAGGCATTTTACAGTATACAGCACAATTAAAAAAAAATATATAGCATATAAATCCCAACTCTCACATGACCACATATGCATGTCAGGTGACCCCAAATGGGTCCGAGGCCTGAGGTCTGGAAACACCTGGCTTCATGCTTGTATGGGTTGCAACCATGCATTCGCTTTGATTTACCGGCAGTGTTCTGATCCCAGATTTTGAGGGAGCCGTCATGGGAGGAGGTGGCCACCCGGGATATGCCCGAGTGACCAGTAGGCAGAAACACACAGCAGGCGGTGGTTTGGATGTGCCCCCTGTATTCCACCACCTTACAACCAGGCTGACGTAGATCCCACAGCTAGAAGACAAACAGCGGCACACACATTAATAACAATGGCTCAATATTATTCATCCTGCATGACAGAACAGAACCCATGTAGAGATTTCACGGAATGCCTTTACATGCATTTATATGACAATGTTGTTTTTCTTGGTGTATCGGTCATGTATCCCTCAGTGTTCCTCATAGGTGCTTTCAATGAAGCTAGGTGCTAGTTTCATTGCTAGGATGTGTGCTCTTACCGTAGCCTCGCACCCTTGGCCCCCGAAGCCGTTGCTGCTGGACACCAGGTAGTTTCCATTGGGACAAACGTCACAGTGGGTCTGGATGTATTGTTTGGCTGGAAATGTGTTGGTCACCTGCCAGGAACGGCTGTCCCAAACCCTGCATTCGTCGATACATGCACACATTTACAACTCAACCCATTCACAGATAATGATGTGTACAGGCCTACAAAAGAACACAACAACGCTCCTCCAACACATCCTGTGTAGGCCATCTCATGTGACATTCTTTTGTAAGACAGATTAAGTGAAGTAGTAATTGACTCTTACGGACCTAATCGTTTTGTCCTCTGAACTCTGGACTAATGACGAGCTTCCTGGTACCCAACACACATGAGTCACCTGTTACAAACAACAGAAAGATACAGTGAAATCTGTGTTGCACAAACAAGAAATGGCACAAACAAAAATGGAAGAATTATGCTTTATTTTGTATTGTTAGCTATTAATTATATATGAGAACATAGATGTGTGTATTTGGACAAACAAAATAAGCATTAAATAATACAACTAAATAAGCACATAAGATTATGATACAATATGATACTAGTACTCAACACTAATAGGTCTCTTTTTATATTGTTTTTAACCATATTTCTATTCCAAACAAATTAATTTCTCACCAGATTTCTGGAGATGTTGAGCCTTTGTTCACATTGGCCAGATTCAATGTCCCACAGACACATCCAGTTGTCACGGGAACCACTGCACAGCTTCCTCCCTTCTGCACAGAGATACAGACCACCACAGGTCAGGGTTAGTAAGCGTTTCATTACAGATTTGGTGTGTGTGTGTGTGTGTGTGTGTGTGTGTGTGTGTGTGTGTGTGTGTGTGTGTGTGTGTGTGTGTGTGTGTGTGTGTGTGTGTGTGTGTGTGTGTGTGTGTACCAGGGCTGACAGCAAGTCCATTGACCACCAATTCATGACCACAGAACTCCTGAATGGGTTCGTCCCCCTGGTCCAGATCCCACATTAACACACTCTTATCCCGGGAGGCACTGAAGATCCATGTGCTACCCGCATAACACTGTACCTGGAGAACAGAGGTGAGGAGAGGTGGAACAGAGAGAAGAGAAACGCGGAGAGAGAAATTCAGATGCTAAACAGCAATGAGCAACTAGAAAAGGTAATCCCACGCATAAGGGATTACTGTGCATAGAAATGCCTATGATCTATATTATCTTTTTGCATGTCACTTTGGATAAAAGCATCTGCTAAGAACCATAAGAACCATATTTCAGTTAAATTCAGCTGAGGGTTGTATAGCCAATGCAAAGACTGATAGTTGAGTGTGGATGAATTGAGTTATGGTTGGACAGAAAAGAGTTGTAAAAATGTATCCTGTTTAAGACTGAAGTGTTTAATGTACAATTGTTCAAGGCCTATCGAATAATGTTGACATTAGGTAAATGAGTTGTTTAATTTAATAACTGATTAAACAAACACGATTCAAGCGGTCGTCCCATTTACTTTTATTGTAAAAAATAGTATTTTAAAAGTAGAATATCTCAAAAAGTATAACGTTTACAAATATGAAAATAACAGCAGAGCTAGGCGTAACAAGACCTTTGTCAGGAGGTTTGCATTGTATCATATGATCCAGTAGAAAGAGCTGAATAGGTTTTGCGTTTTGGTTGGAGGAATAATAAGAAAGCACACGATTGTGCATATTCTATGCACAATAATGAATGTATTACAATTAAATTACATACATAAAAAATGTGTTGACATGTGCACACACAATATGCTGATATAGTATTGTTACCTTGGTAACCTCTCGGGTGTGACCCTGGAACGACTGACACATCCGTCCTTGTTTCCAGTCGTACACAACCACTGCCTGAAGGGAGTGAACAGGTCATGCATATCATCAAGCATTGCACACACATATAAACACACTGTCAGACATCCTAAGTACTGATGAAACTACCGGTACCTCACATCTGGGGGTAAAACAGGTGCTGTTAAATAATCATTTTATTGTGTTACCTGGTCACTCCCTCCAGATACACACAGATCTGGGCTGAGATTTGTGACAGTATTGATGGATCCCTGATGAGCAAGTTCATATTGCAAGACTTGACTGTCAGACGAGTTATCTGCTGCACCCCTCTGGGACG
>OMLJ01051033.1:0-16079 GCA_900302595.1 Gadiculus argenteus | reverse complement strand
AGTTTATGCCTCATTACACACATAAGACGTGCTGTGACAGAAACACACCTTATTGAACCAGGAAGTACATGTAGGCCTACGGTATGAGTCCTGACACGCTGAGAGAGGTCAGTCTGCTGAAGGGTCTGCACTCTGTACAGAGGTCTGTCCCTGTGACCGTGAGGAGGGGACAGTACAGAGAGTCTGTCTCTGACACCGTGAGGAGGGGACAGTACAGAGGTCTGTCTCTGACACCGTGAGGAGGGGACAGTACAGAGGTCTGTCTTTGACACCATGAGGAGGGGACAGTACAGAGGTTTGTGACGTCTCTGACACTGTGGAGGAAGTGTTTTAGTGTATTTATAAATCTTTCTTTGGCTTCTAAAACTCTCCTCACAAATATCGTAAATACTGAGCTCAGCCTCCCTTACAAACCTTGGTTTCCAAAACCCTGAAAATAGATCAAATAATAATAAAACAGCAACAATTACACAATACAAATAATTGTAAAAATAATACATTTTCTTCAGATCAAATAAATAAACCGATGGAAGGCTGAGAATACCCTGTCTGCTCCTCTCTGATCGCCTGTCTGCTCCTCTCTGACCGCCTGTCTGGTCTTCTCTGACTGCCTGTCTGGTCCTCTTTGACCGCCTGTCTGCTATGACTGCCTGTCTCCTCTGACCGCCTGTCTGCTCCTCTCTGATCGCCTGTCTGGTCCTCTCTGACCACCTGTCTGCTCCTCTCTGACCGCCTGTCTGCTCCGTCTCTGACCGCCTGTCTGCTCCGTCTCTAACCACCTTTCTGCTCCTCTCTGACCGCCTGTCTGGTCCTCTCTGACCACCTGTCTGCTCCTCTCTGACCGCCTGTCTGCTCCTCTCTGACCGCCTGTCTGGTCTTCTCTGACCGCCTGTCTGCTCCTCTCTGACCGCCTGTCTGCTCCTCTCAGCATGAGTTCCACAGAGAGTGACAAACCGTTTCTCAACAATCACGTGACACAGCCTGATTGAGCATTTCCAGTGGCAAGTGCCTTAATTGATTGATTGATTGATTGATTGATTGGATTGAACATGTCGATGGTCAGTAGACTAACTGGGTGATTGGATTGAGCATGTCATTGGTCGGTAGACTGATTGACTGATTGAATTGAGCATGTCATTGGTTGGTAGACTGATTGATTGATTGGATTGAGCATGTCATTGGTCAGTAGACTGATTGAATTGAGCATGTCAGTGGAAGATGGATTAGGTGATGGCCACAGGTCACTTTGGAGAGTAACAACGGGGAGAGGCACACAAGCAGAGAGACACAGCAAATTGTCCAACTGTCTCCCGCCTGTACTCGGTGTATCTAGCATGCAGAACACACGACCCTGTGGGTGGGATCAAACACAGCTGCACTGGACCTGAACTGGGTGACAGAAGGTAATGTTGCCACTCAGCGAGACACTGACGACAACAGAGCATCAGAGGAGCTTTTGACCCCAGGGACTGTCTATCCATGAATATTTACAGTTTAGATGGTGAATCCCATATTGTTTAACAATGAAAGCCAAACTAAATCCAGCTTCTTCACAGAGAATGTGTTATCATTTGCAGCTCTACTATGTAAGTGAAAGCTAGAAGAGTGAAGGACATGATCCTATACAGTGAGCGGTTCGGAATATGCAATATCTTCCAGGAAGGTTTTGGTCAAACTCAAATAAGCACTTCACTTCTTCATCAAGCCAAACAGCACAGTTCAGCGCTTGACCAAAGAACAGCCTGAATCCTTCACTACAGGGAGCCCAGGGCCCACATCACAAGGCCCTGGGGTGTTTGCGATATCATCGAAAGGCAATTTTTGTTGGATATATAGGTTCCTAGAAAAGGGAAAAGGAAGTAGGAATATCAGTTTCCAGTAGTACACACACACACACACACACACACACACACACACACACACACACACACACACACACACACACACACACACACACACACACACACACACACACACACACACACACACACACACACACACACACACAGACCCAGACACACGTGCACACTCTCACTCGCACACACACACACACCCCCGGACGCCAATGCCAGAGGGGAGTTTGTTTGTAAATAAAGGAAGAGGATGTCAGTGGGAGAAAAAAAACTGCTATGTACAGAGAGGAAATCTATTTTCAACTTGACTTATATGTATATAAAACCTAGGACAAATCCTGTCAAGTAAGTAAGTTACTTCGATTGATATTTTTCTGTGAATACCGAACACTTTTACACACCTCTTCATGTGGTCCTTTGATTATATTGTACCTTTTGTACCTGGTTTTTACGGTTTTATTTTAATATCTCATGTCAATGGCATTATTTCTATATAAGATGAAGTGTGAGGAACCTTATGTGGGGACACTTTACGGACATGCTATTTAGATTGAAGAGAAAATGGGCATTGGTACACATTCGCAGGTGGAAGTTCCCTGCCAAACAGAATGTGTGATGCAGAATGTGTAACGCAGAATGTGTCCTTCTTACTTAACCTCTGTCAAAACTCATTTTTACTACCATCACATTTTTTCTGCAGACATTCATGCTGTGGTTTATTATTTTTACGGAATTATTTATGATGTAAGTTATGTTGGTTGTATGCTGTCTAATAAGCATTCCCTATGTCCCAGGAGTTGTAGCCACTAAAACCGCTGAAGGTCCTACTGTTTCATATCTCCTCAACATAATATTTTAAGCTCACTTTCTTTGCGCTGCTTTCCGTCAAGTCAAATAACGGCTGTGTATTTTTCCATGGGATCATGAAATTCTTACAGAATTGGGATTTACACTGTAGAATCATGCGTAATAGAATAACCCAGCTTCTCTTTTGTTGGGATGTGCAAAAACATGTGGCCCAAAACGTGTGTGGGACATTGTGTTCATCTGAATTAATCCACTTTAGTTGTATTTATGCTTAAACTGTCACAGTAGCAGATTAGTTCTCTGAAACGCTAGTTACAGTGGGAGAATATTTGATCAGACTTTGAATCCTTTTAATTGTTGTTGACCTAATGCGGGTCCTTATTCTCCCACCTTCTAGTCCTCCTCAATGCATTATTTAAAACCCACCACACTTGCTTTGAGTGATTTGTAGCACATGCACATTACATGCATTTAAGACTTGATGCATTGTTTTGGCTTTGCATGTGTTGCAGATTTGGTCCTTTGGAATCGCCTGAATTCTTTACTTTCACCTCTACTCTTACTTTGAGTGGATGTGAAAGGAATAGCCTACCTTTTGTTCAGTGTCTCTGCAATAACCTAAAAATAAAAAGTCATGTTAAATGTGAATGCTTTCTTCATAAGTGTATCACAGTACATTTATGCGCAGAAGATGAAATCTGGCCCTCGTCATACAGTTAGGATTATTTATTATCATATATATATTTTTTTGCATTTTGTTTGATTTGTGGATACACATTGCTGTCATTGTATGATATTTCTTTTGTAATTACATAATTAATGCTATTTAAAAAAATATTGTTGCTTGACATGCATTGTACATTTTTCGGTTCCGTTTTCTGTCTGTTTTACTATCAAAGATGTCAGTTACACAATGGAGGCTTTGATCATTTTGACCTGCTTCAAAGTTCAACTGTGCTGTTTGATATTTGTAAGAATTAAACAAATATATAAAAACACATTTGTAGTTGCTTTAAGATGTGTGCCACTTGAGATTTTGTAATTTCGTTACTATACCAAGTAGAATACAGTGGCTCCAGTGTATTGCTATATATCTATACTTATGAGCAGTGAGTGATTAAAGTACTGTTTAAAAGTAGAAATACTTTAAGAACAGTGAATACAGTACGATGATTCTATTAAGTGCCAAGAAGAGAAACCACTAGTTGTAGTACCACCTGTAACTATACATTAGGTGATGAAACTCATGCTTGTGTGTCAGTATAATATGAAGCCAAACATCTTCCGAAAAGGAAGTAACATTCACACATTCTGAAACTAGGGCTTTGGTATCAGTACCCTGTTTATGTAAAACATATTGTGAAACATTTGCAGGGGTGTCCACATGACACATGCAAAGGGGACATTTTGTTTTATGTACGTCAATACCATTTTTAAAACGAAACAACCTAGTACACAAATGACTATACCATCATGCATTGGGCATTACAGCTGACGTAAAGGGCCCATACTGTGGTCCATGTGAGTACTGCGCCAGACATTTGTTGTCAACCTGTCCCGTCGCACTGCTTAAGCGTCATTGATGGGCGTGACGTATTAGCGCGGCGTCGTTACTGACTAGAACAGGAGCTGGCGATGCCTGGATTTGATTTTTCCGCTATTTTGCTCGTTTAATCTGTGAATGGCGCCGAAACAGGACCCTAAACCTAAATTTCAAGAAGGTAACTATCCAGACACTCACAGGTTTAATGGTCCGGTGAATCCGCATGACCAGCGGAGGGTCGCACGCCTCGGCCCCCTCGGTGATGGGGGTCCTCCCGCCGCCCAGAAGCTAAACGGGTGTCGGGTGTTTTTTTCTCTATAAAACGCATCGAGATAGGTTTTTCACAGCAATTATACATACACTGAATGTTTTGTAACGATGTCCCTGGTTGCCCCGGTTTTAAAACATCGGGGAGATAACATGTAGATCCGCGACTGGTGTCTTCTAGCACGCAGGCTATCAGCTAGCTCCCAGCAGCACCCAGGCCCTGTGCTCTATGCTCTATGCTCTACACCCAGGCCCTGTGCTCTATGCTCTACACCAAGGCCCTGTGCTCTATGCCTTATGCCCTACACCCAGGCCCCGTGCTCTATGCTCTATGCCTTATGCCCTGTGCTCTATGCTCTACACCCAGGCCCTGTGCTCTATGCTCTACACCCAGGCCCCGTGCTCTATGCTCTATGCCTTATGCCCTGTGCTCTATGCTCTACACCCAGGCCCTGTGCTCTATGCTCTACACCCAGGCCCCGTGCTCTATGCCCTGTGCTCTATGCTCTACACCCAGGCCCTGTGCTCTATGCTCTATGCTCTACACCCAGGCCCTGTGCTATATGCTCTATGCCCTACACCCAGGCCCTATGCTCTATGCCCTGTGCTCTATGCTCTATGCCCTACACACAGGCCCTGTGCTCTATGCTCTATGCTCTACACACAGGCCCTGTGCTCTATGCTCTACACCCAGGCCCTATGCTCTATGCTCTATGCCCTATGCTCTGCCCTTATGATCAAACTAAACAGCATGTATACTGCGGTTTCCCAACCAGCAGCCACTCAAAGCGCTTTACAATAGTGCCTAGCATTCACCCATTCATGCTCACGTTCACACACCGACGGTGGTGTCAACAGTGCAGGGCGGCAGCCAGCTCGTCAGGAGCAGTCACGGTGATGTGTCTCGCTCAGGGACACCTCGACACTCAGCTAGGAGGAGCTGGGGATCGAACCAACAACCTTTTGGTTACCAGCCAAAAGGTTGCTCCTGAGACACATGCCACCCATATATATACGCCCCTTGTAAAGTTATAACCTTATTATTTTTGATGGTGTGTTTAGTGGATCCTCTTGGATGGTTGGGGGATGACCAAGCAGCAGGTGGGCTTTACAGATAGTCACCCATCATTGCGAAGCTCTCACTTGCACATTTCAGTTCTTTTGACTGTAGCATCTAACGTTACAGCCCAGGATTGGTGGGTTGCTGGTTCCCACTGTGCTTTGGGTACCATTGGGCAAAGTTCCCTTTGGCAGCACATTGTCAGATTTTATCATGTTGTTTGATGCCTGTTGTTGCTACATTAACCTTTTAATCATCTGTGTTTAGGTGAAAGAGTTCTCTGTTTCCATGGGCCATTGCTTTACGAAGCTAAGGTAGGCTACCGTGGGGTGTCTTATTATTTTAATTTATATGCACCGAATCTGTTATTCTGTTTGATTTAAGCCAATATAAACACCTGTTCTCACTTCTCTTTGCAGTGTGTTAAAATAAACGTCAAGGAAAAGCAAATTAAATATTTTATTCATTACAGTGGATGGAATAAGAAGTAAGTTCTCACTGAGATTTTGGAATGTTTTTGATTCAAGCTCAATCTTAGTGAATAGTCTGTCTATTATTTTTATTGTCTGGACATTTTTTACAGTTGGGACGAATGGGTTCCTGAAAGTCGAGTGCTGAAGTATGTGGACAGCAACCTTCAAAAACAGAAAGAGCTTCAGAGGGCAAATCAGTAAGTTTTTCTCTTATTTCATTGCTAATTTAGGTAATAATCTGTGGACTCAAGTTTTATTTCGTCTGGCATATGCGTCCGGCCCCCTCCGGTTACAGTAGAGGTGGTCCGAGCCAGCCCAATCACAAGCCTTTATCTAATATGGGCCCTGTTTGATATGATTATGAACAGAGAAGCGCCCTATTGAAGTGACGTTGAGCCATTTTCATGAACAGCCCATTGTTGCTGCTGCTGGGAAATTGAAAATGAACATATGATTAATGAAGTTCAGTAAATGGACCTTCACTATGATCAAACCAGCATCTAGATATTTATGATGGTAATTATACTTTAGATCAATACATTCTGCCTGTATATGATGTGTCATTAATGGCTTAACTTGTTGTCTTGTGAAGAGACCATTATGTAGAAGGGAGGATGAGGGGTGTAGCACCGAATAAGAAGATTCCTGCAGCCGTGCAGAAAAACGATGTGTAAGTGTCCAAGTCTCTTGTGTGATTACCTCTTCTTCCATCAATGTATTCTTCTCCTGACACACTGCAAAACAAATTCAGCTGCTGTGTGTTGTTTTTGTAAATCTGTATCACTGAGCTATTTTTGTTTTTACCCTTTTAGGAAAACCAAAAAGAACAAACTGAAGCGTAAATATATATATTTTTTTATGCACCATCATCATTATTATTTAGAGTCAAGATTGCATTGTGGAGGAATTGTCTTTTTAAAACCAAATGCATAAACATAGTGGTAGTGCTCTTAAAAGTGCATATTAATACCTAATTGCAATTATATTACACTGGACCTGGCAGACACATGTTAACATAACTGTAGGTTGTATAGTTGAATGTACCAGTAGTGGTTTGAACTCCACCAGCCCCAGGGGCCGGAGAAGGCACAAGTTCTGGGGGAGACCAAGCCCACCCACCCAGGAAGAAGAGGGCCCGTGTGGATCCAACCGTTGAAAGTGTACGTATACAATCAGTGGTCCAACTGCATGTTGATCTTCAAGTTTGGGTCACAATCCGAAAACATGTGTGTTATTTGGATGTTTTGATTTGAAAAGGGGACAATTATTCAACACAGATCATTATTTACTTTCTTTGTGGATCTGATTTTATACACTATAATATAACGCCCCATAGGGGTGTTAATCTCACACTTGAATACGGGCATCTGTCAGGGAGAGTCGCTTGAATGTGTATGTGTTCCTGCAGGAGGAGACCTTTATAAACCGAGTGGAGGTGAAGGTTAAGATCCCAGAGGAGTTGAAACCCTGGCTTGTGGACGACTGGGACCTGATCACGCGACAGAAGCAGGTCAGTGCTGGATGTGTAGATGTGTCTTGAGATGTGTCATTTTATTGTATTTAGTTCATATAGTTTGTATTCGGAAAACCTGAATTGAAACCGCATCTTCCTGAAAGTTTTTATTTGGGCCACACCCCTGTATCTTGGCCACGCCCCCTTCACCACAAATGCAAAGACATGTGTGGCGTTTACTCTTGTGACTTGACACACGATGACTCAAATTAATTGTCTGTGTTTTATGTTTGGGTTTAAATATTCCATATAAAATATTAAAGAAATTCAATGCTGACAGTAGGGATGCACAGATTGACATTTTCTGGGCCGATTCCAATGTAATTTTTTTAAACCATTTAAACCACCTTCAGATGTTGGGAATCACATAAAAATGCACATTAGATGTTCTTGTTCATGTTGATACCATGGTCGTAATTTTAGGTTAAATATTGAGCAGTACATACTCTAATAAGTAAATTAAACCAATAGTGGAGTGTCCGAATTAATTGTGTTAAATACAGTAATAAAACAAACCTTATTTTAACATGACAGCACTAGTTTGAGGCGTCACAGTGACAGCGTTTGTTATTTCGTTCCACTGCTGCCTTTTTTTTGTCTTAAGGACTGGCTTTGGAAAATGCCTGTGGAAGCGATGTATGAGATGCAGAGACAGCTTCACGCTAAGCGCGCCTGCATGCTGCGTAATAGCATACTGCCTGTAAAAAAAAATTCTGATTTCTATTTTTAGAGTCGACTTGAGCACGAGGATCGATCGTTGTCGATCGAGTCGACACATTGTTAACATGCCTAATTGTAACGTTATGTTTCTGCAAACCAGACGCATTGAATCTAAATCTCTTCACAGTAAATCGTTCACAAAGCATTGGTTGGCCTTTTTCATTTGAAAGATCGTTTATGTTCTGACTGTGGTTAAGAAGCGGTTAGGTTAAGGCAAAAGACACTTAAGGTTAGGGTTTGGAAATGTTCATGATTTGGGTCAAAATACCTGGTTTGTTGCCTGGAAAATGAATTAAAAATGTCTCAACATCTTGAAAGAGGTAGACAATTTTGTCTCCAGCCAAAGGGATCAGGGGCCTTATGTACGAAGCTTGTTTACGCACAAAAAAGCTGCGTAAGCAATTTTCATGCAAACGACCGGATGTACGAAGACTGACTTTGCATAGAAAAGTGTCTCCACGCAAATTTCAGGGCTTGCTTACGCACATTTTTGTCATTTTGCCAGTTAGCGGCACACAGAGGCAATGCAGTGTAACAGCATTAGGTCGACTCGATCACGAGTCATGAACTAATATTGTAATATGAGGCTAGATGAAAGAGGATTTGAACGCGATGCGTGATCTTGAATGCACTTCAATCACGCGTTATTGTTGAAACGCATAATGCGACACTGTTGATATTAGGCTAAACTTAAACAGACTCATAAAACGATATTGGAATGAAAAGGACATTAAAAGGAAGCCCCAAGCAATATTTTCAGTGGTGACTTATCAAACGTTACATATTTTCAGGACCATGGACATCTGGGCTAATGTATCTCTCTTCACACATTTATCGCGAAATTCTTGACTGCAATATTATTTGATGTTGCGTGGAGCACAAGCCATTGTTAATTAAAATAAATCCAATGAACCAGGTCGATATCGAAATATGTAGCCTACATATTATTGACACCCGTATATGGGAACAACCATGCTTATCAGCATGCATCCAAATAAATGAATTAGCGCAATATTTTTTAGTTCAACATGTTGCTGTTGTTAGAAGATGTTCCATGACTATTATGATTTTTTGGCTTATGGTGATGACTCTGCTGATTCAGATTTCGCTATCCTCTTGAACTCTGTACTGAGTTGGGCCCGGGTTTGCAGAGGGAGACTGAGAGGAGTCACGCATTACCAGTTCAATACGATCCTGACTACGCTTGGTTTTCTGGCAACAGGATCATTACAGAGGGAATTACAGGGTCAGTAAGAAATCTGAGCGGCGCCATTCTGGCTGTTTTAAACGAGATCATCTGCATCTCAGCAGGTATATAGCCTAAGGTTTCCATGTGATGCTGTTAACCAAGCAAATCAAAGCCCAATTTGCAGCGATAGCCTGTTTTCCCAATGTAATCTGAGCGATCGACTGCACACACATTGCTATAAAGGCGCCATCTGAAGGGGAATGCCTACGTAAATAAGAAACATTTTCATTTTTTTAACGTGCGAATAATCTGTGATGCCCAAATACACCTTACGAATATCGTGGCAAGGTGGCCGCTGGGTCAACCCATTCATTTGTCCTCCTGACAAACAGCTCGGTTGGCAGGACGACCATGCAGATAGGGCTGTGCAATTAATCAAATTTTAATTGTGATTACAATTATGGCTTCAAACAATCTCAAAAACTACATAAGCGGGGGGAAATTGCACACACCAACATCACGCCATATGAGGGGAAATTGATGGATGATGTTAAAGTCCAAGAAATGTCTCCTGTTAAGTGTTTTTGAGCGAAATTAACATGTTTCCAAAGTTAAGGAATAATCATGTTAAATAATCGTGATTTCAATATGATCAAAATAATCATGACCATCATTTTGTCCATAAGCGAGCAACCCTACATGCAGATTTATACAAATTTGCATATTCAATGAGGGCGGAGACGGGGCGGAGAGTCAGGCTCGTGCATGTGTGCTCAATTCCACGCTAATTTAGGATGTACAAAGAGAATCTGTGTGAAAGCGTGGTTAGCCCTAAAAAAAAATTTTTCTTTGGTTCCGGTTTCCGACCGACCCTGTCAATTTATGTGCGACCCAAATTATTTTATGAGCTTGGGGGGGGGAAAAAAAGTAAAGAAAAAAAAACACATTCAGCAGACATGCTGGGAGGATCCATTGCTGCTGTAAAACAAAAGTCTGACCTATCACTCGCTGCCACTGGAAAAATAAAATCATAAAATAAAATAAATTCCCTACCTACCCATGACCTCAACTGACAATCAACAGGAATCAAACTTTTTTTTTGCGTAGGATTTCTGCGTCCGCAAGGTTTTAGTAAGAAATCCACGCAAGTCTTTGTACATGAGGCCCCAGATGTCTTGAACAGTGCTCTAATAAATAAGCTGTTATTTATTTTTAGTTTGATTTATGTATATATATTCTGAATACTTTTTTGATTGAGAAGAAATTAGAACAATGAGGTTTATAATGCAAATTATAATTTTGTGATACTTTTGAACAGGTGAGATAAATTGGTGGATACTAGTACATTCTCTTTACTACACCTGTATACTATAAGATTGCAGTATCTTTGGGGTGGGAAAAAAGATAATTGACTTGCCTTAACTACAGACTCTACTTGAAATAACCTGTGACTTGACTTGGCAAAGAAAAATGTAATCGGGACTTGCTTGAGACTGGGACCAAATGATCGAGTCACATGTATGGTGCTATAGGCTACGGGCTGATAATGCACTAGATGCTATTCACTCTGAAATATCTAATTTTCTCAGGCCAAATTAAATCTTAATTTATGCTGTGTTCTAGCTATATTGACACTTTCTTCACCAGAAATCACATATTATGGGCCTTGTAGTTGTGGAGATATACTCTTTTTACTTGAAGAGGTTAATGGATAACGTTCATATATTTTTCTTGGTTTTCATTCTCGCAGCAAATCGAGTTTACTTTGTAATTGATATGAAGGCCTGAATATATCCATCTAAATGAAGTGACTTATTGTAAACAGCTGTTAAACTTGCCCTTCATTTCTTTTATTCTCATCTTGCTTCTTAAAATTCTTCTTCGCCTTTCAGCTTTTTCATTTGCCTGCCAAAAAGAATGTGGAAGCAGTTCTTGAAGATTATGCAAACTACAAAAAATCAAGAGGAAACTCTGACAGCAAGTACAAATGCCATTTATTGTTTTCATTTTATATTTTCTTCATAGTTGTTATGGAAAAGACATCTGTGCTATCACATATTTTACTAGATTGTGTTAAATATCCTTTTTTGTTTTGATTGCTGCCCTCCCTCCCCTCACCTATGTCCTCCTGTCAATGTTTTCCTGCCCTGTGTGCATGTTTAAACATAATTTTACTTTAACTTTTTTTTTTTTAAAGGTGCTTTACAAATAAAGTTTATAAGTATATCCGTTTGTGTCATCATCATCATCATCTTTTCTTCCCATGAATGTTGGCCCTCACAAGGTTACACGCATGATATTTAAGTCTTACTGTTTGAATATGGGCTCCATATGGGGAACTCGTGTTCTGATTGGTCGACTCTCCCCTACTCTGGGTCAGCGCCTGGCACAGCCACGGAAATATGAACAAATGTAATTTTAGGTTACACCTTTTACGTTTGAGAAAGGCCTTTATGTTTTTCTTAGTTCCCTCCTTTTTAGGAATGGTGTGATCTTGTATTCAGTGACACCATGTAATGGTTAAACCATTATATCTTTAGGTTAGGTCACTCATTGTTCTTAAAGCACTATCCTGTATGTGTTACACATTCTGATCTCTATCAGTATTAGGAGGTGAAGTTCCTGCATGCTGATGAATAATTTGCCTTTCCTTTGCCCAGGGAATTTGCGGTGAACGAAGTGGTGGCTGGTATCAGGGAGTATTTCAACGTGATGCTGGGCACGCAGCTGCTGTACAAATTTGAGCGGCCGCAGTATGCAGATATCCTGGCCAACCACCCCGATATCTCCATGTCCCAGATCTACGGGGCTCCCCACCTACTCAGACTCTTCGGTATGCATACACCTCCTCACTTTTACTTTCAACTTTAACAGCGATAATACGACAATACGATCCAGAGACCCCAACGAACATCTTATCTTCCCTCCTGACAAATTTACAGACTTTCTTGAAAAATGAATGTAAAATGAATGTACGGTGTTATATTTTTCATGCTCATTGGCACATCTTGTGTTGGAAAACCAGTGTGTAGTGTTGTTTAAGCCAGTGAGGTTGTCTGCATGCTAAACTGGATGCCACTAAATGTTTGTCCAGATCGAGTCTTGACGTCTCTCCTTGTGGTTGTAAACAGTGAGAATCGGAGCGATGCTGGCGTACACGCCCCTAGATGAGAAGAGCCTGGCTCTGCTGCTCAGCTACCTTCAGGACTTCCTCAAGTAAGCCCTGATTCATACACCATGCTCTCCTACCGGTTGACATGACATGCTAGTAACATGGAGATGTTACTAGCATGTCATGTCATGTCCTGGCACTTGATGTGCACACTTATTGTATGTTGTACGTCCTGACACTTAATGTACGCACTTATTATGTGTCGTACGTCCTGGCTCTAATAAATAGTACTTGGCTAGGATAGGATGCTACACAACTATCTTTGTTGTACACGGGGAATGGGTTAACATAGCAATTGTAAGTGCTTGCCACTTGTTTCTAACATCCTTACTGTACCGACAGTGATATATTGTTGCTTCTACTTCTTCTGACAAATGTTCTAATTGTAAGTCACTTTGGATGTAAGTGTCTGCTAAATGTAAATGTGCTAAATGCGATATTTCACCCCGCACGCCGTTCCAGGTACCTTGTAAAGAACTCGGCTTCGCTGTTCAACGCCAGCGACTACGAGGTGGCCCCGCCCGAGTACCACCGCAAGGCAGTGTAGGGTCAGTGGAGTCAGGGGCGTGGTTACCAGAGGACTTTTTGGCCTATCGGAATGGAGGATTTCACTCGAGAGGAACCAGTTGTATTTGGTCTTGGAAATTGAGTTGTGATTGGAAGCGGAATAGAAGGAGAACATTTCAAGATCTAAGGCCAATCCAGTGAGAGATAAATCATTAACTGTGATTTGGAAAGCTGCACAGAATTGCTATTCCCACATTGGTATGTTTTTGAGTACCTTTGTTGTTTGTTGTTTTTATGACACCTGTATTTCCTGGTTTTTACCCAGATCTTTTGAAAAGAGAATCACTTTGTTTTGTCTGTTTTTCATTTGGTCTTGTTTCTAATGTTTGCTAAAATTGTCATGTTTGCCGTTGTCGTTTTATAATAAAAGTTCTTTTCTTGTACATTTGTTTCCGATCGTAATTTCCTGAACTGAATTGGAGGACATTTGCTCATGTCATCACAGGCAATTAGCATACAGGAAATAGCTTTGAATCCTTGAAATCTATCGATAAATTGACCATTTTTATAATGTGTGCCATTACAACACAGAGAGAGGCCGGTTTAAGAAGTACGTTTGGAAAGAAAGAGTTCTCCCGGGGCAGTATTCAACCTCAAAGCCTTATGCTTAATGGCTCGGAAGATTTACGTTGCAGAGTGACTGGATGTTCCCAGAGCCACGGGGATTACGGGACACCTCTGGGCTTTCGCGCTGTCTCCCTGCTCTCCGTATATTTACTGTGCTGACTTGGTCTTTGTTCCCCCCCTGGGCTCTGTTGGAGAGGGCTGGAGAGTAACGCCTGGTACTGCTGGTGGTATTTCATAGCCTACTGATTGAAATCAGGTGGTCTGTACAGGATATCCACCTAGGAAGGAAGAAACCCAATAGGCCATTGAAACCCGACCACAAACGAAGCCCTTTCTTCTGCACAAATCTGTTCACGGGATACTCCTGGTCCCTGTTCCTCTCCCTCATTATAATCGGCTCTGAGTCGGGACAACAGGACTAAATGGCAGTGGCAGAGCTGGTGATTTGTGGTTGTCTGTCGCTGTCAACGGTTCCTAGATTTGGCACAGGCAATTCTGTTTGTTCCCAACAGGAATTTCCTGTAATCCTATTTCCAGGGACATAACCAGGAACATATGCCTGCATTTCTCATTTTGCCTTTTGGGCTTTTCCTGACCTCAATGCTGCAGTTAATCCCGCTAGAAAGACTGACAGAAAACATGCACCACCATTAAAACATCTTAAACCGACGTCTCTTTTTGGCCCATCGTAGGTCCTGCTTTACAGAACTGGCAATTTACATTTTGGAGTGATTTGCATGTTTCACACATCACAACCAAGACAATAACCAAATTGGCATATGTTTTAAATTTGTTTAAGTAAGCCAGACTTCCTTAACACCTTGGTGGCACCGAAGTTTGGGCTGCGACTCCATTAGTCAAAGGCAAGTGTGTGGGAGTCTGTCTGACATACTGCTAACACAAGCGAGAAGAGCTCAGAGAACAGACCAGGACCAACCTGGTCTTTTGGTAGGATAATTACAGACACGGATGCTAGAAAGTACTCAGGTGCATCATTTCTAAATGTATTTTCAGGCAAGATTATGAAAAGAAATGCAGTGCAGTGTTGACGCCACTAGATGGCAAGATTTCACACTTCACTTAATGCAGTCTAGCACTACAAAAAACAGCAATACAAATACAGTAAGGAATATTACTAGCCTATATTGCCTCCAATACATGCTGTTTCTTTCTTGACATTTCTCAGTATTGTCAATGACAATGCACAAGCTGTTATAATGATATGTCTATCTACAATGAGGACAGAATGATCTCTAGTAAACCCTGGTTTCTAGATGTGCTGCCAATATAACAGTCCTTGCTGAGTGCTCCTTTTCCTCGGTTTAGAATGAGCCAATAGTCGAGCACAGCTCCACCAGAAGGCTCCCCGGCTGGAAGGCAAATATGATCAGTTTGACAGATGAAAACCAGATGTTTTTTCGGTCCGATTTCTCCAGAGCAAAACCATCTGTTTTGGGATCTATGAGGTGAAAAACCGTCAAGGTTTAATTTGGTTGTGAATGTTTCCCCAGAGTAGGAGTTAGTGGTCCGCTAATTACACACTGGGCGCAGAGCCTTGGAGAGCAGAGTGTGACTGGATGTCATTAGTATTGGAAAATCCATTGACCACAAAGGGCTGCGGTCACTCTGAGCCATTAAAACTTGAAAGAACACAAGCCAGTCTTCTGGAAGAAGAATTTTCAATACATAAACAGCCTGTAAAATGGAAAACTACATCTGTGGCCATTTGTTTTCCTGAAAGGCAACCACATTTGGTAATTCTTAGTGAAATACTTTCCAATAACACTTAGAAGGCCTAGTCAAAATAAGAAGAAGAGAATGGACCGCTGCGGACATCTGTTTCTAATGTGGGCTCGTCGTGGTTTCTGTGTGTAAGATCTTACACGGTGGGCGGTTGAAAATGTGGCCCGGTGCTTGTTGAGATACTTGAATTCACATGCTGCTTATCATCATAGGACACCAGACACCCTTGAGAGTGTGATTATTGTTTTACGACCGTAGAGTAATGGAGCCTGCAGCCACACCTGCACCTCTCCACCTCGTGTTTCTATCGGTGTCAAATGTTTGCATTCGAGTACTGAAGCAATACACGGCAGCACCTGTGTTATTTAGTTGTGTGATATAACTCCTAAAATCTCCCCTGCTTCTGAAACAGTGAACCAATATTATTTGTCCTTATTATAAGGGAATTCATTTTGTGAGATGAAAGTGTGTCCAAAACCCCTTGGAAACGATGAGATATATAAAATAAATAATGCGTGAATATATACATATAATGTAGCATTCGTATCCCATTACAGCTCCAGCTATGCCCTCACCTGAGACTGCACTTAATCGAGTGGAGAGCC
>OMLJ01051029.1:0-16629 GCA_900302595.1 Gadiculus argenteus | reverse complement strand
TATAGTATATATTATATATCCTTGGACATGCCAACCATTGTCTTAGTAAGTAAGTACAATTTATTTATAAGGCACATTTAAATACAGTTTTCACTGGCCAAAGTGTCTTAAACGGTATGGCTTCCTCTGCCATACTTGGCTGAGGTCAAAGTCGTCTGTAATAGGGCTGTGGTGGGATGACGTATTTACCACGAACACTACATAAATACATGTGAATCCATTTGGGAGAATACTGATTGGCAGTATTAAGAAAATCCTTGGATGAGAGGATCTCCAAGTCCCGAGGAACGAAGTGATGTCATCGTAAGTCCTCATAACCCTAACCCTTTTTATTATTAGAATTAATTATTATTAATAATTAAATATAATTAAATATGTTCCAGACTAAATATTGCAGCAAGTTTTGTACGTTTATGTCACTATATTACCAATGTCCCCAATGTTTTTGCTTTGTATGCCAATATATCACTTTTTGATAATAATCGTATACTCTGTAATTTTTGCACAAAGAAAGAATGTATCTCTCACTCTTTGTATAAATATCTAATATATTCCAAAAACATTGCCTATCGTTCAAATGTGTGTATTTAGTATAAAGCGGTAACACACAAGATCATTGAGGACTGCACCTGCTGCTTGGGGCTTGCCAGCATCAAGCATCCTCTGCCAAGTGGGGCCCACATGGGCAGCAACTTTTTGATGAAAAGCAGACGCAGCCATACTTTGACAATACAGCCACATCATTTATCCTATAGCTTGCCCAGCAGTTTTCAGAGTAGGAATCCCAGAAAGGATTCCCACGGAACAGGGGACCAACTTTACGGCCTCATAAAACAGTTGGACAGGGAGGCATTAAGGGGTTCTGAAGTACACCGCACCATCCACTAACTGATGATTGGTTGGTTGAGAGGTTCAACCAAACCAACCAAACGCCAAACCCTGTTTTGTTTCAAATAACAAAGCAATAAATTGCCTTGTTCTCTGACAGGGAGGTTTGGTGTAGAACACTGAACACATTTACTTACTGGACTAAATTATCCAGCCACAGTAATTGTTGATTCACTTTAAATTATGCATTCTTATTATAACAATTTTTTCTGTTTTCTTCTGTTTGTTTGGTTTAACATTTTGTTTTTTTTACAGCTTACCGGGTTCTACACTTTTGTGTTGATGTGTTGCGTGAGCTGGGCTTTTATTTGCTTGAGGAGAAACCGGTGACCCACATACCCAACCTGTGGTTTTGACTGAGACACAGCTATGCATATATAGCAAAAAGGAAATAGTCTGGTGCTCAGAATTATTCTTGTTTGTACTTCTTTTGTACTTGCATTGCATTTATATTTGCATTTGTGTGTGCCATTCTACTAAATGAGCACAACTTGTGTTCTGTCTGGCCTGCCATCAGTTTGATATTAATATCAATTGATATTAGTTTGCCTTTGGGGAGTGAGATGATCCCACATAAATGCGTGATATTTATTGTATTCCCAATTGTCATCATCACTCATAAGATATAACATTTACATTTAGAGCATTTAGCAGACGCTTTTGTCCAAAGCGACTTACAATATAACACAATATAAGCACAAGATAAGACATACAAACTGGACAAATCAATATAATTAGCTCCAAGTTTAAGTCCAAAATGATACAATATAGTATAGTCATGAAAACACTGTTCAGGATCATCATCAACAAAGATATCTAACAAGGGACGATTACATTTTCTTATTGACTCAAATGGTCGATTAACGGAGGTCACTATTTGGAACTTTTCCTGTACAGTTATAGCATAGTCTTTTTTTGTGTGTTCTATGTGCATGATTTTTGTGTGGTAATGTAATGCAATGTAACTGGAGAAAAGGCTATTCTGATCTGCCATCCAATGCAGAGGCCATTCAGGTTTATAAAACGATGACATGGATAAAAAAAAAAAAAGAAACTTCATTTTCATCTACACAAGATTCAATTTTTTTTTTTACCTTTGCCTGTCATTCTAACATTCTCTTGCAATGTTACGTATTTACAGAGGTAGCATTATGTATGTACATATATTATGCTACCTTGACAGTACCAAGTTTGAAACAATGATAGCACTGTACAAATGCTAGGACATGAAAAAAAAAACACTTACATTCTCCACTGCCCTCATTCATAAAGACTCCTCTACATAGTTGGAATTTTGCTCCTTCCCGCTCGCTCTCTCTAGCTTTCACTCTTTTTCACTCTCTCACTCTCTCACTTGTGTAGTTATGTCGAGATATCTTGTCCTTCTTTTCCGAATCTTCTGATTTAAGTCTGGTTCTCCTGCAAATCCTGTTGAGGGCAGAGTGCATTAAAAACAGCCTGCATGGAGAATGGCATAAAAGGCTTATATTCATTATATTATATTACTCAGTGTCATATATTATATTGTTATATACCATGATATGACGGAATCTGTTAGCAACCCAGGCATGCCAGCCTATAAACAAACTATTATGAGTCTATAATGCATGTATGTCAGCATTGCGATGAATCAGTGGTTTTCTCTTAACAAGGGGTCATTTAGTTTAAACTGTAACTGAGCGGTAATAAAAGCACACTCCCAGGTTGAGCAGACATGAACATTATGAATCTAGATGAAAGCAATTAAATTCTCAGAGTAGTTTGTCATGTCATTCCTGTTCAGGTTGACATGTTTTAATTGTTTTAATTGGACCTACCCTTGACATTCCTGCATCTCCTCCACAGTCTCCGGTAGGTGTTTGTGGAGGGTTTCCGGGAGGAAGACATTAACCACTGCAGAGCCAACTGTGATGCTTCCCATGAGAATGTAGGGCAGAAACTTGTTGTATGTACCTGTTAAACACAGAGGAAAAAAATCTACTCAATACCTGTTTACTTTTTGGTTTTGTAATGGAGAGAAAGTAATTATTTTCTGGTCCCAGTCTTTATATGTCCCGGATTACACATATGTTGTTTGTGGATTTAAATTATGTATATTATATCATTTTTCATGCAAAGAAAAATACAATTTATCGCAAAGAAGTTGGATAATCTGAGGTTTTGTGTGAGGGTGCTTTGTGAACTACAGCTCTTCGCTGCTTTCGACCCAAATTCTATACGTCACCACCACTCTGGTACAGACATGGCGATCTCTCTGCTCCACTTCACCACTTTTTTCCAAGGGGAGGAAAAGAGGTGAAAACCATTATAAGTCGGGGTACGTGGAGAGTTTCAGTTATGCCGATGGGGAGATTGTCGGTCTAGTCCACGTCAGTCACTGGGAGCGTGACGTCACATACGAGACATTAAATTTTTCTCATTGTGTTTTCTCTACAGCCTTTAACTGAAAAATTACACAATAAACGGTCAAACTCTTGACATGAAAAATTGTCATTTAAATCCACAAACAACATATGTGTAATCCGGACCAGAAAATATTTACTTTCTCTGCATTGAAACCCATTCATACTTTAGGATCTCATATGGCGCGTTCACAGTAAAATGGAAAATATGGGAAAAACATTTTCACAATGTCAAAAAGTTCTCATGAATGACACCTCATGACGCTCAGATGATTCTACTTCCGTTCGGCAACTGGGGCCAGATTTTGTTAACGGAGTTGCTCAGTTGGTGACGTATAAATATGTTATTACACAGGTAGTCGTTCAGTACGGCGTCTTTATGAGATGTATTTTGTCGGGTCCGCAGGACGAGACAAAATAGGGCGATATATAGCGCTGACTCAGCTGTGCAATCAGTTGTTGAACAGTGTAATATCGCCCTATATTTGCACTCCCAAAACCCATATTTGCACTCAATATCTTGCACGTTGTGTAATAAGGTTTAATAGTGACATGCATGACCATGGCGGAGCATGAAAGTTTACCCAATATAAAGAATCAACCATCATATCACATACTTTACTATTGATTGACGTTGTAACCGTCTGTTGGCATCGACTTTGCTCAGTTTGAAACATTGTGTAAAGATTTGAGGAGAAAGGTCTTTGGTGAAGCATGTGACAAAAGCTGGTTATGTGCAAGAAGGTTTTCTTTTTTTTCCAATGAGAAAGTTAAAATGTCAAGATTGTTAGTATTTTTATGTTGTATGTTTTTTGTTTAAATGGGTGACATATTAGTGCTTTCCTACGTGACTGTCACCGACATCACGACTTGGTGTTCCAGTGACAGGGGCGCGTTTGGCTCGGATCGCCCGGATGAGAGAGGGTGAGAGAGGGTGACTGGATACAAACAACCCCCGATTACAAAACTTTGGTGATTCCTTCCCCTTCCACCTACCTAAGTATATGACGTACGGAGCGGTGATGCTTCCGATGCGGGCTGCGGAGGAACACATTCCGATGCCGATGTTCCTCAGGACCGTAGGGTAAAGCTCCGCTGTGTAGATGTAGACCACACTGAAGGCCATGGTGAAACCAAATTTCCCGGTCAGTACCATGGCCAGGGTCAAACCATGGAGAGCTGTATGGTTGAATATTTAAACAGCAGTTTAGATAGCTGTAAAACAATTTGACAATTCATTATTTAGATAAGGGTTAGTGTCAATAGGCCGAAATAGCTAGCTTAATTCAAATTGTATCTTATCTAACAGGACAACCATGGAACAACTGCACATCCTTATACCTGAGGGATGCATGTTTTTTAATGTTGTTGGTGAAAATATTCCTTGCAAACAACACTACTAGCACTCTTACACTCAGGGATGAACTGGACGAGGAGTAGAAATCCACCACCGATAATGAGGAAAGAGGAAAGAAGGGCTCTTCGTGGACAGTTCCTCAGGAGCAGAGTGGACATTACATGGGCAGGGACTTCAGTACAGGCTGACAGGAAGCAGTTCATGTAAGGGTCACCACTCAGATTGGAGGTGTTCAGAGACAGTCCAAAGTAACCAATGTTAACAGACATCCTTTTAGAAAGAAAAAAAGACAATCTACATTACTGTATGGGATTTAATGACACCAGCACGTCAATGATAATAAATAATAAAAACACTTTTGAGATTGTTTATGATCTTGGCTGAAAGAGGCACATTTTAAAATGGACTTACCAAAGAGTTAGACACAAGAGTGTGATGAGCCTGAGTTTTCTAGATTTCAGTACATCAATAATGGTGTATTTCTTTATTTTCTGCCCATCTCCCAACTGAAAACCAGGGGAAAGGTTAATCATGATTTACTGACTGAAATAAAACTATTTTACATATTGATAGTTGGTTTCTGCTGTATAATTATTCAAATATTAATCTTATATCATAATCTAATCATTCTATTTACCAACTTTAGCAGGAAGTGACACATTTTAACCCATACAAATGCATACAATGGCATGAGATTATACAGCCAAGCTTTAGTGAAATTCCAAACAACTCAGAAATAAATGCAGACAGGTAATTATGTTTCTAAATGTACCAGTATTATTGTTGTTTCACTGAAATTGTCCTTGTTTAAATCCTGTTTATAGTATGAACGTGTGTTAAGCATCTCACCCCAGACTCTTTAAAGATGACCTCTGGAGCTTCCACTTTGTTCTTCTTGGCAGCATGTCTCAGTATGTACTCCGCCTCCGCCACTCTCCCCTGAGAGAGTAGCCATCTTGGAGACTCTGAAATGAACCTGTATATGTATGCATTCAAGTTAGCATTGGGATATTAGGAGGCCAGCATGGAGGACCCAATACTTTTTATCTGTTTGTGGGAATCTAGTACTGTGATTTCAGAACTAAATAACCATTAACAAAACATTTGAAAGACTTTAGTTAATGATGAACTAATAATACACCAAACATGAATATATATTTGTAGATGATTAATAAGTGCTGTTAAAGGTCCTCTGTTTTACCACCAGTGATTTGTACCAGTTGGTACAGTCAACTGGATAGGCTGGTATGTATCCATCACACAGCTGGGTTGACACTCCCACTTGTGATGTCACAAGAGGGTCAATGTGGACATGGCTGGTGATGGCTAATCAACATCACACCTGGTGGTAAGATAGGGCCCCTTTAACATAGCATTTATCAACAAACGCTTTCGTTTTGCAACGTACCACCATAAGGGAATGTAGGCCAAAGAGAACGAGGAGATGACTGCCAGCAGTGTCCTCCAGTCTCTGAGGCAGTAGGCCAGCCAGGGTAGCAACATGTAGCCGATGCAGTAGAAGAGGAACGTCCCCAGTGTTGTGAAAAGAACACGCATTGACTTACTCAGCAACTCGGTTCCTGTGAGAGATCACCATCCAAATTAGAAATTTTATTTGACAAAGCACAAATGTGCAAGAAATCAATTGGTGCATTATCCTTATTCTTTCAGGATATAAATGTGTATTAATACAAAGCTGGAATAAAGTGGAGAAGAGGATAGATGTATGATGAATACCTAAATAAGGTTTGATTACACAAATCATATGGAATTTTGTATGTGATGTAGTAAACAATACACTCATTTGATATGCAATCACATTTGATCTAAAACATATATTCATACCTAGTACAAAGGCAGCTATATAGAGGGCTATCTGGGCAGCTCCGATGAAGAGGAAGATGATGCAGAACAGTATCCATGAAGTGGAGAGAGACTGGAGGAAAACAAATACAAACTGGGCCGCAAGGGAAACGAAAAGGACCTTCTTCCTGCCAAACCTGGAAAATAAATCATACTAAGAAAATGTATGTATGTAAGTTTTGCAATGCACCGGGATAACTTCAAATATAATATACGACGACGTATATATACGTCTCTGTCTTTATTTTCCTGTAAATTGTCAGCAGTGGACCTCATTAGCACATTTCCAGCTCTATATTGATCATCATTACTTTTGATTCCAGATTCCTCTGCTGGGTAGTTCTGCTAATGGTTTTCTATCTCCTTTGCATTCCTTTAACCTGTCTGAAAATGTTTTTTTCTAACCCTATTTTCTCAATCAAACTCGAACATTCAAGCACATTGTTAGATACAATGCCATATAATGAAATCTCAAATTGAAATTGTGATCATACAAATTAAACAGCATACATTAATAGTATGTAGAAAACATGGAAATACCTGTCAGAAAGCTGGCCTGATATGAGGGATCCAATCAGGAAGCCCATAAAGAGAGTTGAAGATGCAAACGGAACTTTCCATGAATTACCACAGACAAGGTCCCACTGTGAGAGAATACGTTTAAATAAAGCAAAGATAAATATTATGACAAATTAACTCCCCTTCATCATTTACACATGCTGCAAACATTATAGTAGGTTTTTCCATTTGTAAGAAACACATAGACATGTATATGCACTCACAGCCACACTTACTTTTGGCCTTACACACACACATTCCATATGTATAAAAACAAAATAAGTAATTTCAACAAAACGAATACATAAACACACACCCACACACACGTGCACCCCCTTACCTCTGTGACGATGGTGGACTGGAAGATGTCTTGGCTGTAGCTCCAGCCGTCCACACAGCCCTCAAGCGCCACATTGGTGAGGTTGACGTCCCTGCCGGGGATGAGGCCCAGGGAAGACAGGTTGCTGACCACATCCAGTCTGTACCGGCTGCATCGGCTCGGCCGCTCCTCGCCGCTGGCTGTCGTCTCTGTGGGTACTATGACCGCCCGCCATTCGGCCGTCAGGTTGGCCTGGCGGGGAATCAGGCAGTGGTGCGGGGGCACGGCCCCGACGAAGACGATGTAGAGGCCAGTGAATCCGGTAGAGATGAACACGGTGTTGAGCAGGAAGAATGCCACCCAGAAGTAGCGGCCGGATTGTCCTATGAAGGCGGTATCTTTGTCGTAATCCCCCATTCTCTCAATTTATCAATGTTTTTACCTAATTTAACTTTAACCTTTCTTTATAAACCTGACCTTTAAAAAAAAAACCTGGCTTCGAGGGGAGTGGAGTGGGGGGGGGGTAGAACCAACCTGCCTTGGAGGAGTTTCAAGAACAGACTATCTCGAAACAGTCTCGCCTGGCATAAGGAGGAGAGTGTATACGCACACACATAGAAGGAAGAAGGGGAAAGGAAGAAGGGGAAAAAAGGAACAAAGTTAAAAGTCTGATTCCTGACTTGATGGAGCGGAGACGAGACCCCCTTCTGAGTGGCCTGAGGACACAGCTGCAGCGCTGGCCACAGACTCCCAGCATTAATACTCCTGCAGAGAACAAAAGAGCAAGCTGTTGAACTGGAATCAGCCCTGGTTGAGAGGCCTATCACTCAGTGATGCAGATGTGATCAAAGCTTACAGCAAGTGATGAAGAGATGGTGGGGGGGAGGTGGTTGAAATAATAGGCAAGAAAAAACAAATAACCAAATGTGTGAAGAAGGGCTGTGTCCTCTGCTCTCCCAGTTCTTCAATAGCTGTGCCCCAAGCTGTATTTCTTCCAGACGACATTCCTGGCTTCTAAATACCCTCAAGAATGGCCCGTGCCTGCACTCTAAATGGTCCTAAGTAGCATTAAAAGGACTGTGCTTTGCTGCTGGTTTCTAAAGCAGTGTTTTCTAAGCCACACCATTGTGGATTTGGTGGGAATAGCGGGGGCGTGGGTGGGTGTGGGGGGGACAACGACGACAACGTAAAGTAGGACAAAGTTTAAGCTGAATCTCTTGTTTATTATCAGGGATACAGACTGATTATATCAATTATTTTTAACAGGTACTGATGTGCATTGTTAATCAACAGGCAAACGAGGCACAGTGTCACATCTCAGATCGCAGACTTCCGAGTTTACTTTTTACATTAACCCTTAATCTGCTGATGCTGGCTTCATATCATAATGGCACTTACATTAGTATTATGGACATATATAACATTTATATAGCTTTTAATTGCTTTGTATCAGGGATTCTTTAAAGCAAAATGGCTATTTTGAAAGTAAACTGGGGACTGGGACTAAACAAGTGAAACACTGGATCTGAATCCCAGTTGTGATGGCCTTGTGGCAGTGATTAAGTGTTGATTTAGAAAACACTCTCCATGGTCCTCCATGGTCCTCCATGGTCTAGTCAAAAAACCTCCATGGTCTAGTCAAGATCAGGGCTGTTAGGATGAATTATGGTATTCATCAGACTTGTATTATACAATTCCCTCAAGGTTATAGTTTAGTTTTGACTTTTGTGGTCTGAACTGTCAAGATTATTTTTCCCTCAGGATACCATACTGAAAAAATCTATTTTCTGCAGGGCCTCGTATCATCCCAGTAAGCTGATAACAGTGGTCTGGTGGTGAGGCTGAGCTCTGGGACCCAGTATCCAGCTGTGCATGGTTAACCTATCTTGGAGTTACATTATGTTTAATTTTTTTCAGGTTAGGAATCCCAGATAAGCCCCCAAATTTTCACAACATTTCTTTATGGGATATTGCGTCAGGACAGACAAGCATTTTTAAATGCAAAGATGCATGCACATAAAAGTAGGTCTTACGGGCTAACCATTCTTAGGTGATCATACAACTCCTTGACCATATATAGCAAATTTTTATCTGAACTTACATTTTTAAAAGATGATCAGACCTATTTTGTATATTTTATTAGTTGTGTGTATTATTTATCAAGTACTATTTTAATCTAATATAATCTAATCTTGCATCAATGATAAAAAAATATATATATATAATTGAGAGAATTCACATTCTATAAATAATCTTGCAACCCCCCCTACCGTTTCTGACCTTGTCTTTAGTAACCCCTGGACGAATGTAAGGGTAAGGTAGCAAGTTATTGTGACATATACATATTAATTATAAGTAACTTAAGTATAAGTATATACATAAGTAGCATGATCCCATGCTACTTCACGACGTAAACCCTAGTGGAAGAAATTACATATTATATCTTATCATATATGTCAAAAATAAGAACAAACTAAAGCTTTTGTTGATAAGAATGACGTGTTTGCTATTCTTCATAATTGAACTGAGAGGTCCTGTTATGGATAAAACCCAAAACTTTCACAAACAAAGAGAGGTCAAGAAAGCCACATTTTGAAAGATAAAGACTTTATAATCACGTTTAACAATAAACAACAAAACATAAATTGGTTTGCAAAGAACTCTGGAATAAGGTATACCCCTTTGCAGCTACTGAGCGTACTGGGCTACTGTCATTCACTGAGTGAACGCACTGTTTACAGGGTGAGCCGGTTGTTTACTACTACCATAAACAACCGGAATGGCTTCTAAAAATAAAAACAACAACGTAGCTACTGCTGAAACAGATAAATAGTGCATATGAATAATTGAAAGAGTTTTATGAACAAACAAGTACAGATTTGAACGGTAAACAAAAAAACGTTGCAAATTGTGCAAATCGTGTCCTCTGAGGTCTGAGGAAACAAGTCAGAACATCAGCCACAATGGCAACAAATTTAAATTTGGGAAATATCTGCGACTTAATGACGATCATCACAAGAAGGGTAAGAGCTTGAGCCAACAGCTGCAGAGTTCCTCCACCCAAGTCAAACAATCAGGCTGCATTTAGCATGGTTTTTCACTTTCTGCCTAACATGACCCATTGTTTAAGTTGTAAAACATATACTCACATTGTTTTTTGGCTTTTCAAAGTATTATTTATTCTATAGTACTATACAGTAATTAATTTACTTTGAGTAGTGGGCAGTGGCAATGCTGGGGGTGGATGGGTAGGAGGAGTATCTACTGAAAAAGAATAGAATAGAATAAATAGAATTTGACTGTGAACTTAGTTCAAAATTAAAAAGTGTGAACTATGAACATGATCTAGTTTGTGTACATAGTTCACAGTTCAGTTCAGTTGAACTAAACTTTGAGCTAGCTGTGAACACTGACCCAATGCATCGGGCCTAGACATTAGGCCCCTCCCCTGTCCCGAACTCCATTAACTGAAAATGCACTAATCCTCTTTTTCCAGATTCTCAGTAGATTACAACATACAGAATGGACATCTTAAACATTATGTCAAATGTAGAGTGGTGAGGTAGTCTTTGATTGAAATCCACTCATCAACGTATTAATTAAACTGATATTAAACAGACATAATAAACCGTGTAGCCTATGTGAAGCTCACCAAAAAATAAAATATGTATTTTTCTTTCTTTTTTTCAAGTATTTTTATGTAAAAACTACTTGAAAGAGCTGTTGCAGACCAACTTACTACTCATTTAGCTCAGAACAACATCCACTGAATCAGCCTTAACAAGAGTTGTGAATGACCTTTTAACTACGGCTGATGCTAATCAAGCATCTTTGCTTCTTCTTCTTGATCTTAGCGCAGCATTTGATACTATTTCATCACAGTATACTCCTAAAATGTTTGCTTTTTTCCATCTACATGCTTCCTCTTGGTAATATATTCCGGAAATATGATATTTGCTTCCACTGCTATGCGAATGATACCCAGCTATACATTCCTGTAATCCAAAATGTCAGCCCCCAAGTTTTCAAGTTGGAAGCTTGTCTTCTTGAAGTTAAGAACTGGATGCATACAAATTCTCTAATGTTAAATGCTGACAAAACCAAGCTGTGAGACCGCCCATATATAGAAATCTCACTGAGGAAATCTGTTAATATTGATGGCAGTATCAAGTCCAATTATTAGAAATCTTGGGGTTTTTATTCTAAACTAACATTCAAGTCACACATCAAAGCTGCCACCAAGATTGCATTTTGTCATCTGAGCACCATAGCTAAAATTAGATAATTGTTGTCATTGCGTGATGCTGAGACACTAATTCACTCATTTGTCACTTCAAGACTTGATTACTGTAATGCCCTTTTTTCTGGTCTTCCTAAATGTGTAACCAGAGGTCTTCAGCTGGCACAGAATGCTGCAGCCAGGATTCTGACAAAAACTAAAAGATTTGACCATATTACACCTGTATTGATTTCCCTACATTGGCTTCTAATAACACCCAGGGCCGACTTCAAGATTATTTTATTAACATTTAAAAGTGAAGGAGGACCTACTGTCCTCCTTCACTATTGAAGTCAATTCTTGCTGTAACTTGTTGTTTTCCTCTCACTATTTCAGTCAACTCTGTTATGTCCGTATCACTCTGATTTATCAATGTATGTTATTATCCAGGTGTTCTGAGACCATTTTGACTGCACTTTAAATAATAAATTGATTGATTGATTGATTATTAAAATCCAGACGAGAGTGCTAAAATTGTATAACCACCTTAAGATAAGTGACAGCAACACACTCCACAATAAGGCAGAGAGTTACATCAAGAAAAGAGTCCCCTTAGCCAGCTTGTACGGAAGAGGATTAGGGTCACAGAACTTCTGAGATTAAAGTCAGAATTTCTGAGAAGAAAACTCAGAAATCTGCTAGAAAGGCAGAAGTAGGCTACTAAGAGTCACTCACACTCACTCAACGTAGTCTTTTGGAAGTGGTTCGTGTTCGGTTTGCTGCTGAAATGGAAGACTTAATTAAGTGTTATTTCGGAATTGGTTTAAATAACAAGGAAATCCTTGGTGTCTTGGCGCAGAATCATAGTATTGTGATTTCTATATGCACATTGAAGAGGCAAGCTTGGTCTTTTCAGGAGGTGAAATCAGACCGACATCAACCAAGTGATAGCCTTTGTGCAGGAGGAACTAAGGGGAAATGGCCAGATGCAGGGGTATCGGGGTATCGATGTAGGCGCCTCTTCAATGTACGTATAGAAATCACAATACTGTGATTCTGCGCCAAGACACCAAGGATCTCCTTGTTATTTAAAACAATTCCGAAATAACACTTATTTAAGTCTTCCATTTCAGCAGCAAACCGAAAACTATGTTGAGTGAGTGAGTGACTCTTAGTAGCCTACTTCTGCCTTTCTAGCAGATTTCTGAGTTTTTTTCTCAGAAATTCTGACTTTAATCTCAGAAATTCTGACTTTTTGCATGTGGCCCAAAAAAAAAAAACTCTTCATCTGGCCCTAATCATCTCCCTTGCTTGTCCTGGGACTCTGTCCAACACACAACAACCAGCACATCAGGCAAAACTAAATGATAAGAAAACAAAAATACAACTATTTGGTACATTGGAAAGAATCCACCAAAAAGTAAATTGGCATGCACAAAAACAACTGGTAACTGCTAGGGAGTTAGGAAGCTGCACTTCATAACTTTCTGCCAGTCATACCAAGACATCAGGAGCACACACTTTCCATGTAGCACAGGCATGCAACTTTGAAAACACGCCAACCGCTGTTGTGAGAGAACAACCTCAAACTCCATATAAAAAGACTGGACTTTAACCACTAGCACACCTTTGTTAATATGGAACTTTTTCTGTCTGTTTTTCTCACTGCACACTTAATACTATTTTGTTTTTGTGAGTTTTTAGACAGATTTTATATTGTCTGCACTGTATTGTCCCTGTGCTTTCTATATATATGAACCATTCTAATCTGTTGCTTTCTGTATGCATGAGTGAATTTACTATTAGGTGGTGTTCTTTTTTTTTTTTTTGCACAGAAATGTGCAGAAACTTCAGCTGTTGATGGATGATTGATAAAAGAAGATTTTTAGCCCTGTAATTATAACTTTCTGACAAATTATATATTTTAGTTGGCTTCTCTCGCCATCCTCTTACCTCATTTTTTGAGAATACTTTAGACTACAATGTAACATGAGACATTCTCATTTTTTGCTGTCTGTATGCATGAATGAGTTTACAAGTATAGTGTTCTCTTTAAACAGTAACATACAGACGAGATGCCATCCACTGCTTGGTGGAGATTCTTTTCATCAGCGGAGGAACTCATCAAAGAATACCAGGTACATTTTGACATTCTGACATTCCTTTAAAACCCAACCCTCCTGCTCCACAAAGCCGATATTTTATAAACTGAGCTGCCTTAGTTAAAGTCATACTTTAAGACTTTATGACCAATAAATTGTAGTGAATATAATTCCTAAATAATAGCTTACCCTGTCTTTATCTGCAGAAAAGTAAACTTAATTAAATGGCCACTTTAACCCCATGAAACACCTCTTTCATATTCAGCTACTTTGAAGAAAACGTGTACAGTATATTTCATCTGAACACCAATTCATATGTTTTGACAGGATGTCAGCAAAGAAACTGGCCAACCGGACTATGCTGAGCATGTCCTGGAGACCAAGTCAAGCACACCAAGACACCCTGCCCCTTGTTCTTGATTAGACGTGTGTGTCAAAGTCTTGAATTCTGTTCATGGGGTTTATGCTATGAACTTAAAGAGCCAGTGAACCAGCTGTTTCAGCTGGAATTTGAGCACTATGACATTTTGAAAAATGCATTTTGGGCTGAAAGTTCTACGTGTTTTCCCACTGCGACACCGGTGCCCCTTGGCGGTGACGTCTAGGTGCCTCGGAAAAGGCCCTCAGATGTCTGAAATAGAACGCTACCTGCTCCCGCAGCTGAGTGGAATGTTCAAATGTGTTTTGGGGACAATGGACATTTTTTTACCATGTTTTTCTCCAAATACCAAAAGATTTGGTTTTGGGTTCACTGACACTTTTAATTTCCCACCAAAGATGAAATAGTGTGTAAGTGCAGTTAAAAAGTGTGTGGAAAAATTGTTGTTATTTTGTAATACGCTCATCTCAATCAGTAGCCTAATGTTTAACAAGGTTCGCTAGATGCTCACAGTGCCGCAGTTATTCACAAGGGCCACTGGGTTCCTGATACCAGTCTTACAGATCAAGTTCTTTCCTCGTTCTCTCTTATGTAATATTTTATCTACGATGTACTGAAGTTGATCAGTGTTTTTTTTTTTCATTTCTTATTCAGTTTAAAATTGTTCTAAAAACTATTTTATCAGTTTATGGCTAGTGCACCATATGTTGGACAAATGTGTGGATAAAGGTATGAAATATTCCGCAAATATTACTTATTCTCAAAAAGTATTTCTCAAAATGAGTTTTGTAGCTTAATTAGGTGAAAAGCCAATCTTATACATTTATAAAGAATAGTGAAAATGTACAAATAATATAAAATAGCATAACATTTCAAGTAAAGGTTACTTGACAACCTTTACACTTCTTAACTGTAAGTATAGTGTGCTTTAAATATTATACGTAGAATGACTTTCTGTGTGGAAATTGCTACCTAAAGTAACAAGTAGTATATTTCACTCCACATTTTTTTCAGTGATACTTGAAAATGTTTTTGCCTTGAGCATATGTAGGCTATTATTCTGTTTTTCTGCACTTTGTAAAACATAATGAAAGCCACCTACCACGGATCACTAGTTGTTGTAGTAGATAATTTATTGTGCTATTACCCTTTATATTCCCATTATTATACCCACCAGTCTCACAACCCTATTACACATTGACAGAGTGTACTAATGAATAAGGGAGTGTGGGTCGGCCACACGTTGGAAAGAATGGAAGTTTGTTTCTGATGGCTACCTATAAACGTTGCCCAAGGTACTTCAGAGATAGTTTCTAAAATAGGAGACAAAGTCCATAAAAATGTTTGAACAAAATGACATTGACTAGTCAATGAATAAACAAAGAAGTAAAAAAACGTGTTTTCTAGAATTTTAAGGTGACTGTCCAGTTTATACAACTTTCTCTGCTCTGCATGTGAACTTTTGAATGTTACTAATGGAATGAGCCTAGCATTCTGAAAGACTAGTATCAGCGTTGATCTTTGTCGACCTCAACCGATTTTCACTTGTTAAAGTGTGACCCCCACGGATGAAAGCCCTTGCATTTGCAGGAGCGTCAATGTAACTGATGGTCGGTGCGACAAGTGGAATGACCAAGTCAATCAATCAATCAATGTATTATTTAAAGTGCAGTCTCACCATCGAAATTGTCTCAGAACACTTAAGTCAATGTAGAGATTACCACTTTCATGATTAAAAAATGTTTAACCACTTTAATGGTTAAACTTTAATGGTTTGTGCAAAAAAAAACACATTGGAAATTAAGTTAAATAAAACTGCACGCATAGGCCTGCGCCTCACTCGATCGCTCCGCTCTGTACAACGCCTGGTGGACTCTTCTGGGTTTGCGTCATTCTTCGTGTCCAGATTGCGTCACTCCCTCCCCTCTATAAAGTCATCCGCTCTTTTTAGTCCAAAGTGTGTGTCCGATAAGATCCCACACATCGTGGGAGCGTGCAAAAGACATGCCTACATATGAAGACGCGGTTGCATTTCTTGGAGAATGGGGACCGTTCCAGCAGTCGGTGTTCTTCCTCCTCTGCTCTACGTTCATCCCCAACGGCTTCACGTCGCTATCCATAGTGTTTATCGCGGACACACCTTCCCATCACTGTCTCATCCCCGCCAACATCACCTCAGTCTGGATGAACCACAGCATTCCTTTGGAAGAGCACAACGGAGAATGGTCTCGCAGCAAGTGCTCCAGATACAACCTGGACGCCGTGACCCGTTTCTCGGAGAGTGGGTTGATTCCCGGGATCGACGTCAACTTGTCCAATGTGCAGCAGGAGGCTTGTCTGGACGGATGGGAATATGACCGCACCACATATGTTTCCACAATCGTGACGGAGGTGTGTGTGTGTGTGTGTGTGTGTGTGTGTGTGTGTGTGTGTGTGTGTGTGTGTGTGTGTGTGTGTGTGTGTGTGTGTGTGTGTGTGTGTGTGTGTGTGTGTGTGTGTGTGTGTGTGTGTGTGTGTGTGTGTGTGTGTGTGTGTGTGGGGG
>OMLJ01051028.1:0-16727 GCA_900302595.1 Gadiculus argenteus | reverse complement strand
CACACGCACACGCACGCACGCACGCACACACGCACGCACACACACACACACACACACACACACACACACACACACACACACACACACACACACACACACACTCCCACATGCACAAAACACACACTCAAAGACATCCCAGGCTAGCTGCTGGAAGCAAGGCAATAGTTCATTTGTATGCACCAATTTGGAAGGGTGTCTAGTGACATGTAGAATCCTCTCCTCGCTGTCATCAATATGCTAATCTAAGAGCTTGGATGTGGAGGGGATAAGTTTGCCTCGTAAACACAGCGAGAGGCACGTGGCGCCACTTGAGGTCCTTCATCAATACATCGGTGCACTCTGAAGATCCACTTTTACTATCACACAGGCTTTCAGAAGCTGCTGGTGATCAGCCAACCACATGGAGAGTCAACACATCATAAAGACCCTTATTGGTTAACAATTCAGTCAAGATAAACATAAACACTGTGCATTTAAAGATGATTATCTTATTCATTATATTATACAATACACAGTGCAGTTTGAGAGCAGCTGTAAGGAGTGCATATCCCTGTGCTGTATTGAATGGAGAACCTTTAGTATACTACTGACCCATGGTTTGACCTGGTTCCTCACGGGGAACCCCTGGAAGAGGAGCTTCGACAGTGAGAGAGAAAGAGGGGGGGGGGAATTTCCTCCAGAATCAAATGAGTTGTCAGATGTTGTGGTTCTTGTCTTCCTCAGCTTGTGTCCGTATCAGTAAAGGCAGCCAATTTCTAGAGCCAAGCATGAATATTTATCTGCTCCATGGTGTTTCGTGAGCTAATCACACACTGTGGCACGAATCAGGGAAACTAAATGGAGAGTTTTAGAGATGTGCCAGTTTCAGCTGTTTTTTTAGGTACTGGCACCGCGTCCCAGCTGTAAGAAATCCACAGTCTTCTTACATGAGGCCCCTGGAGAAGATACCAGATCTAGAGAATGTACCACACCTGGATAAGGTAGCAGACCTGGGGAAAGTAGCAGACCTGGAGTACGCTAGACTGCTTCAGCTTGAAGCACCTTGTCTTACACCCTTTTCATGACCAATTCACATTTTATTGAAAATAAATAAGTATTCCAATAATAAGTGTTATTATGAAAATAATAATAAGTAATGCTCAGCAACATTATTTCATTATTATTTTTAGCAGGCTGTATTATCCCTATCAGACTCTCTCTCCACCCCTCCCTCTCTGTTCTTACTGGTGGGTTTAGAGTTGTTGCAGGACAGAAGAGGCTTCATCCTTCATCCTCTTGAATGAGAGACGATGTGTGTACTCAGAAGCTTATTGGACCATCAGATCCAGAGGTTCAGAGTCCAGAGGTTTGGACTCCTCCTACTGCCGCCTCGGCTGCTCCATAGAACACAGAGTCAATGTTGGCTGAAGGATCTCCTCCATATTCTGCTGATGAAACACTGAAGCTGTATTATTAATAACTGGTAAGCATATCTCTCTCTCCCTTTCTCTCTCTCTCTGCTCCGATTGCCTCATAAGACCAGGGAACGGATGCAGGAACGTTGCTGCAATGTTCAAAATAAAGATTTGTGAGGGATAGTCTGAGTGGTCTTACCCACCCCAGAAGAGATGAAGCTGGCAAAACGACATACAGACAACAGACATCAACACACCAGTAATAATCAAGAACTTATTGGCTGCCATCCATTTACATTTCCTACTTATTTATTGGTCTCATTTGTTGTATCGCTGTATTGCTTGCGTACTGTTCTGTATCGTTTGATGTTATTTAGTGGTGATGAAGTATACAGATGTTATGCACTGTAAAGCTCTGTAATATGCAGGCAGAACGCAGAGCCCCTCCTTAAACATGATAGATTCCTCTTCTTATGGGACAGGGGCCATCACTCCCTTCATCAGCGGTAGATATGGCATCAAATAGCTTCATTACACAAACAATTACGAGGAGAAAGATCCCTTAGCCCAGGCAACTGCATTCTGGTAGCAGTGGTCTGAGAGCCCAGTAGGGTTGATGGGGGCAGTGGTCTGAGAGTATGCCCAGTAGGGGCACATGAGACAGTGCCATGGGTGTCACCCCATGGCTGGTCCAGAAGGGGCTGACCTTTTCAGAGCTGTGTGCTGTGTGTGTGTGTGTGTGTTTTCTACCTTTCTTTCCAAATCGCGATAAACGCCAGTCCACTTTATCTGCGGAACGCGACAAATCCAGTCAAATAATCAGCGCACCGTCCCACGTTGTGTAAACAATTGCCTGCATCCTTTATGCAGCCGGCATCCTAAAGAGTTTGCCTAGTTAAACGGTTTTAACAAAACATAAATCATTTTAATGGCATTGATCAAGCTCGATCTCCAGCGGGAGTCCGGTAGCTCCGGCGGGACCTGAGCACCGGCCGGGGGCGGAGCTGCGGTCGGCCGGCTGCTGAGCTCCCTTGGTGTGAGCGGTCCCCGCGGTCCCCGCCCTCATACATTTTAATTTGACGCATTCGGATTTATAGCATTTGGGGAAGAATGTGCCATGGATTTATCGCAATTTGTGAAAAAAGTATGTTTTTAAAATAAATATTTAATATTAAAATCTGGATTTAAATGTTTTATGTTATTATAACCTTAAGATGCTATATGAAAGTTTGAAACAGAAAATAGTGGTTTTCATTGTACCACTTTCTTGGTATAGAAAACACCCTTCACCCTTTTGGAGCATTTGGAACCTTGACTCTGCGCCTCAACTCAGGCTGGTCGCTGTTTGAAGGACACTTTGGTCCAGAGGGTTCCCCATCATCGACGCCTGTGTTGGGATCACTGGAGTCCACCACACACATCTCCTCAGCACATGGATCGCACCTTCTTAAAGCCTTGTCTATAAATACAAGATGGATAGAGGTAATGAGACAATGAGTGACAACGAGGTTCCACCTCCTCTTCTACGGTGTGTATATATATGGGGAGAGACGTACACCGACCAAGCGGTTGCCAGGACAACGGCGTGTGCGTGCCTGAGAGGAGTCGTGACGTGAGCGGGAGCGCTGGCGCCCGCGTGTCTGAGGCAGAAGATGTCAAGCTGATCTCATGGCTGTAAAACAGATCAAGAGGTCCGGCAGGGTGGAGGAGATGACACACCAAGCGGTCTGCAGAGGACCTTCAGCCCACCAACAAGTCATTCAGCCTTTTAGGACATGTCTGGCTGCAAAACATGGAGACAAATCAGGTTATAAGTACCTATATACCTTAATAACGCCGTCAGCCCCTGCGTGGATTACAACGTGAGGTGGTCCCTGCACCGGTGTCACCATGACAACGTGAGGGTCAAGGTGCTTGAGGGCTCAGGGCTGCCCCATGCTCTGCTACAGCAGGCTGTGCTCTTACTGACACCACAGTGAGGGTCACAGTACAGGGCTGCCCCATGCCTCTCCCACAGCAGCTTGTGCTCTCACTGACACCACAGTGAGAGTCTGGCCCCGTCTCCAGTCCTAAAGGGTCTAAAACGCCTCCTATCGCTCATATTCATCATTTGTTAATAATTTCTTCATGGTGGTTATTTGGTACCTTCTTGTCAGGTGTGACAGATGTAAATGTTGGCCAATCAGATAGAAGCTCTGTTTGACCTGTGGACAGGGAAGCGTCCAGTTTGATCCATAATTGATACATCTAGAAGTATATATAGCTTAGCATAAACACAGTAGCCATTGAAAAGCCTTTTTTAAATAAGTAAAATATAAGCAGACTAATTTAGTAAAACAAAATGATTGGTAAAATATTAGATCTTATGAAATATTTTGGGTGCGGTGGGAGCAGTAGTTGTATCAGTATAGTTGGGTGCTGGGGTGCAGTGGGATAGCGAGTGCACTGCAGTCGGTCAGTAGTGTACCGTCTGGTTATTGTAACTTTAAAGGTCATGTTTGACTGTTTCCACGTCATTAGATCTAAAGACTAGTCTTGATTTCTGCCGGAACCCAAAAAGGTCAAGTAGGACTTATCCACACACACACACACACACATGTGAACATACACACACCCACGTGAACCCACACACACAGACACACACTCACAGGGAGTTGAGTTCTCCCTGTGAGTCAGGACTTCAGAGCAGAGACATAGCGGCTCAGGGCTCGCAGCGGACAGAACACCCAGCACAGCGAGGACCATCACCTGGCTGTCACTACCTCTTTGTGTTGGCCTTTGGGCGAACAGTGCAGGTAGAGGCCTAGACTGATGCTTTGTGGCTGAATGAGTCCAGCCCATCTGAAACACGCTGATGCTTATAGGCTGCGTGGTTACCTGAGTGGGTCCCTTGTTGGAAAATGGTAAATGGATTGCATAATATAGTGCTTTTTTTGTAACCAGAGGCCACCCAAAGCGCTTTACAATACTGCCTGACATTCACCCCTTTGACAGCCAGGCCGGCAGTTAGGGTTAGGTGCCTTGCTCAGGGACACTTCGACACTCCGGGGTTCAAACTTGAGCAACCTTGTGATTAACAGCCAACCTGCTCTACCTCCTGAGCTAGGGTTGCCCCGGCGCTAGGGGGGCGGAGCTCACTTCTCCCTAGCCACTTAAATGAGGTGACACCGTGCGTTTGGCTAGTCCGCCGGCGACCCTGACGAGTGGTGCTCTACGTCCCTACGAGTGTCAGCAGGGCTCAGAGGCTACGGTCGCTGAGTGGCCACATATCTGTGGCCTAATAAGTGACAGCTCTGGACTACCGCTAATAATGTAGGCCATTAGCCAAAGGTGGAATAGGCCCTATTAGCTTTGAGAATATGCTCTCTCTCTCTGTCTCTGTCTCTGTCTCTGTCTCTCTCTCTCTCTCTCTCTCTCTCTCTCTCTCTCTCTCGCTCTCTCTCTTGCCCTCCACTTGAATGAAGAGAAACATAGATATTTTACTGCTCATTTTTTAAAGATGCAGTGTGTGATATGGAAACAGTAAAACTAATGTCAAATAACCAGAATATGCTAAACAATATGTTTAGATTTGTATTCTTTGCAATGTTCTGAGCCCAAAGTGATCTACATGTAAGATAGAGGTGCTGGAGGTAAGATTTAAGAGCTAGTATTGGTGAGGGAAGGTTTCTGTGAGAACAATCATTTTGAGTATTGTGCCAATTAGGATTTAGACAACTTTCCACTAATTTTTGACCAAATCAATGGGTCTCTTCTGCGATTGGCTCAGGAAATCCATCTTGCGAGACAAATACAGATGCATTCAAATGCAGCACTTGCAACATGTTTTTCTCAAATTGCAATTGCATTTTCCATAGCACAGGCACATAGGAAGAATTCAGCATAAGCCTGCGGCGCATAAATATGTAAGTAGGTGCGTACGTCTTCCACATTAATGAGGCCTGCTATTGTTGGTGCTGCGCAGGAACCATGAAGTGATCTGCTGAAGCCCCGGCCCACCAGGGACCCCCTGGACATGCTCTGAGATGGAGATTGGTGGGTGAATATGAGGCTCATTTAGGAGCTGCGGTGGAGCGCCTGGGTATTGGATATCCCACAGCATTAGAGGAGGGTTTAAGATGGAAAGTATTGGTGGTATAATTGCACTGACCAAATGATGTGTGGAATAGTATATCACCTCTTCTTCTTCTGCCTTTTCAAGAACCATCGATGGGATGAATGTGTGGAAGGTGGAGCCTCTATGGGGGGAACGTTACTGGAGTTAAAGGAACGTTAAGGGATCACTTTTGACGTGACGAGTAGTGTAAGCTGTGAGGAATATCACTGATAGAACCCAGACCTAGTAGAACCCAGACCGGTCCTGGTAGAACCCAGACCTGGTAGAACCCAGATCTACTCCCTGGTAGAACCCAGACCTAGTAGAACCCAGACCTGTCCTGGTAGAACCCAGATTGGCTCCCTGGTAGAACCCAGACCGGTCTGGTAGAACCCAGACCTGGGAGAACCCAGACCGGTCCTGGTAGGAACCAGAACCCTTCTTCCTGCAGCATGGTTTTCTCTTCACTTTTCCGTGGGTGACTAATTAATTAAGATGTAACCACACAAGCTGCTCAACACCTTTGCAGGTTTGTGTTTAGAGAACACATTCTGGACAGAATGTGTTTCCTATCAGGGCTTTTCAACTGTCTGTGTTTGTGTTCAGGTCAACAGGGTGTGCTACAGCAGATTTTGCAGTATTTATCAGTTTAATTCATAGTTTATCCACAAGATGAGTAAATAAAAACACAAACATCAAAATGTCTGCCATTGTGCTGCAGGACTCCTAGAACCTGATCCTCCTCTGATGCCAACATCACACACGGTACGCACAGTGTGGCGTACCGACAAGAATGAATGGCCCCGTCTGAGCGCCCAAACCACACGCCAATTACAAGGTCACACGCAGTTCAATACCATACGTCTCCTCCTGACATTCTGGGACTCATTAAGTACATGAGGAATGGCTGACCAAGCCCCCATCAATACCTACACCCTGAAGAGTTACTCTGATATCCAGCTCAGACGGCTCCTGTTAGAGGAACAGGGGATACTTGCGTCCTGTTGGTGAATGAATCACTGGAGCTGGATGTCTTTATTCAGTCCACCTCCAGCCTTTCATTTTAGGTTTGCGTTTGGCCTCTCCAGCGACGGTTCGTTTACTGAATAAATCCAACGGTACTCAACAATACTACTACTGAAATCAATCAATCAATCAATGTATTATTTAAAGTGCAGTCTCACCATCGAAATTGTCTCAGAAAACTTCTGGATAATAACATCAATACATTGATAAAGCAGAGTGATACAGACATAACTGAAATAGACTGAAATAGTGAGAGGAAAAAACAAGTTATAGCAAGAATATACTTAAATAGTGAAGGAGGACAGCAGGTTACATTCCATATTGCTTTGATGACTTTAACATGGATTTAAAAGCATCCACAGACCCTGCTTCTCTTATATGTCTGGGTAGGCTATTCCACAAAAACGGGGCACGAGAGACAAATGCTCTCTTACAGGCTGATCTTTTAGTGGATGGAGTAACCAAAAGACCAGCATCAGCGGAGCGGAGGGGGCGTGCAGGGGAGTATGGGAGGAGAAGCTCAGACAAGTACAAAGGTGCCAATCCATTTAGTGACTTAAATGTTAATAAAATAATGTTGATGTCGGCCCTGGCTGTTATTGGAAGCCAATCTAGGGAAATCAATACAGGTGTTCTATGGTCAATTTTTTTTGTTTTTGTCAGAATCCTGGCTGCAGCATTCTGTGCCATCCGAAGGCCTCTGGTTAAACATTTAGGAAGACCAGAAAAAAGGGCATTACAGTAATCAAGTCTTGAAGTGACAAATTAGTGAATTAGTGTCTTAACACTAATTTCCTCAGTCAGATGTCTATGTATGGGCGGTCTCACAGCAGGTAACTCAATTTTGAAAGTATTTAACATGAGAGAGTTTGTACGCATCCAGTTCTTAACTTCCAGAAGACAAGCCTCCATTTGAAAACTTGGGAGCTGTCATTTTGGATTACAGGAATGTATAGCTGTAGTTAAAAGGTCATCCACAACTCTTGTTAAGGCTGATTCAGTGGAATGACGGGATCGGAAGCCAGATTGACATTTCTCAAAGAAATTGTTCTGAGATAAATGAGTAGTAAGTTGGTCTGCAACAGCTCATTCAAGTATTTTTTTACATAAAAGGGAGGTTTGATACTGGTCTGTAATTATGGAGTCTGAGTTGGGTTTTTTAAGCAATGGTTTGAAAATTGCCGTCTTAAAAGCTGATGGCACACAGCCTGAGGCTATTGATTTGTTAACGATGAGAAGGACAGATTGAAGTAGAACAGGCAGTACTTTAGTTCTTTAAAAAGGCTAGATGGTATTGGGTCTGACAAGCAGGTTGTGGACTTTGAGGAGTTCACAAACTTCGAAAATGTGTCAGGAGAGATCATTTCAAATTGTGAAGAGATGCAATTGGGATTATCCCCTGGATCGACTGTGATTATTATGGGGATCAATTTTATTTATGATTAATTCAATCTTTGTCTATTTAAAAAATCATCAGCGGTGAATGAGGAGCTGGGTGGGGGGTATTTTTACTGAGTTTGCTAAAGGTTTCAAATAAAAACCTTGGATTGTTTCTATTAGTATTTATTAAATCTGAAATATAGGTAATTCTGGCAGCTGAAAGAGCATGTTTGTAACTTTTATAGCTCACAGCCCAAACTGAACGATCAGACTCCTGATTTGTCATTCGCCATTTGCGCTCAAGCTTTCTACAAGTCTTTTTTAGTGCACGAGTGCTAACAAAGCGCTAAGGTGCAGATTTTGTGCGGGTACGTTTCCGTACGTTTTTCAAGATCCATGAATTCAGTAGCTCTGTGATCGGAGCAGTCGTTAACATGCAGGTTAAAATCACCCATTTAAATTATTTTATCATGTTGTACTATTGCAATAGAGAGCAGCTCTGAAAATTCTGAAAGAAAATTGGAGTTGTGTTTAGGGGGTCTGCAAATAGATAGAATAAACTAGAATGTGATGGTGGGTTCTAATAACCGTGGATAGATATTCAAATGATGTGAATTCACCAAATGAACATTGAGTACAGTAAAAATATTAGAAAAGATTAAGGCGATTCCACCTCCTCTTTTATCTTGTCTAACAGAGAATACAAAAATATTGTTTGGTGGAGAGGCCTGAATAAGAGTTGTTGGGGCGGTGGATGATAACCAACATTCAGTTAAAACTAGAAAATAAAGCCCTTCCTGAGAAATAAAATCATTGATGTAAAATGTCTTACTAGAGAGCGACCTTCAACAGTGCAAACTTCATGGTTTCAGGAGAAATATGACTGTATCTATACTGTATCTCTACTACTGTATCTATACTACAGTAATACTACTGTATCTCTACTACTGTATCTATGCTACAGTAATACTACAGTATATATACTGTATCTATACTACTGTATTTATAATACTGTAGCTATACTGTATCTATACTACTGTATCCATACTGTATCTATACTACTGTATATATACCACTGTATAGGACTCAAACTGTATAGATCTGTCTCGAATGGGCGATCAGAAACCAACTGACGGAATATATATATATATATATATATATATATATATATATATATATATATACACAGTGTTTCCCATACATAGCCATTTTATTGTGTGGTGCTGCGCCACACAATAAAAGCGAGCACCACAAATTGATTGATTGATAGGAATTGAAAGTGACCGAAAGTGACCAGATTTTTTTATTTAATTTTACAAATTAAGAGTCTGATTTTACTTATTGTCTTTGCATCCTTTCCTTTGGCCCTTGTAGTCCATTTCAAAGACATGCTGCCCACCAGCTTTCACATTTGGCTTTGTATCAATTTTATTCAATTTTATCCCTCCCTGCTATTTTATAGTTCACCAAAACACCCTGAAACAACTTTAGTCTCAAATACTTATGCCACCATACAGACAGTGAAGCAGGCCAATGGCAACCAAGCACGCAGTCCTTCCTCCCTCACTTTAAAAACCACCAGCCGCCACTGATATATATGTATATATATATATATACTTTCTGTGACTTGTTTAGGCCTACTTAGCCTGGCCTTCTTTTAATTGGCCTAATTATGCATTTATGTGTTTTCATGTGCAAGCCTTCAATAAATATAATAAAATTAACAATTTACAGTCTATTTTGTTGCATTTCTAATTTTTAAATTGAGGCTACTTGCATGGATAGGAAAATGTTACGTTTTTAGAGGGTATTCCATTAGCCGGCATTCCATTACAGGCCGGCCTCTATCATTGGCCGGGTCTCGCGGTGGGCGGAGTCAAATATTTAGAACCATTAAACCGGCCTTAATTAGAACCAGCGTTTATTAGAATCAGCGTTTTTAAATGTCTAATTTAATGCAAAAATATACAGATGAGACTGTTTGGCTCATTAGAAAGCCACCAGAGCACTTAATATACTGTATAAATAAATCAATAAATATTGCTATAAGCCATATATGGTCATGTAAGCCCCCTCGCTCTGACTCCTGACTCTGAGTGAGACTTCAGTAGGCTGCGGATCGAGTTAAAAGAGAACGTGATGGAATATGCTGCAGATAACTTGGTGACCATATTTCTGACACCAAATTCGGGGACATTTTCGATGATGGGGGACGGAGTGGACTGCTCCGCTGAGAGCGGGTCTCGCCCCGCTCTCCCTCGCCTCGTACGCGGCTTCTGTGCACCGGGGCGCCGTTAGGCCGATATGATACCGTAGTTAATAGCGCTGGGATCTTTATTCCAATTTCGGGAATAAAGAAATTGTTTTTTTCCTGTTTCCAAACAGGAAAGGTGTAACAGTATGTTTGCTACGTTCATGTTATGGCAACTGTACTTTTTCAATGAATGAACCTAGTATTTTATAGGTTCAAATAGACACAACATATCGTCTTTATTCATTCTACTGGTAATCCGTTTTGCTCAAATCGAAATAGAGGCCTGCCTCTAATACATCCAATAAAGGCCCGGGCCTCTATAGCTGTTTTCACACATGCATTTACCTCCGCAGTTTCTACCGCGAATCTACTGCGTGCTCGCATATGTGAATGACATCTCCGCACGTCGGACCTCCTGAGCTAATTAGCATAAACGCTGGAGTACCTACTCCGGCATTTAAGCTAATTAGTTCACGCCTCACGTCAGTGGGCGTGTTGATGACGCGTCGTCTACATTTGCATGTCTAGTGGCCGCTGAACGTAATCGGCCTGTTGCCTTTTGTTCGCTGAATGAATAAAACATTTAAATGTTGCCACTGCTGGCACTGGTCATTCGTGGTGAACGGTAAATGATAGGTCTTATCGGAAATGGTTTGAAAAGAAAGAAACTGTTTAGTATTATTATTATTATTATTATTATTATTATTATTATTATTATTAATATGTTCCACCTTTCCTGCTGTGGGCTCCCAGACCGCAGCGAGCAGCAGGGAGACGCTCCCTCAGGGCCGGTGTTCTCTTCACTTTGACCGGCAGTGGGTCTGCTTATAGGTCAGAATAGGTTGGAATGAAGCAGCCACCGATTCTTGACAGGCTGGGTACTTTATTCTTAGTTTCACTAACTTTACAGTACAGTTTAAACACACAACCGGACTCGTTTATCACTCGCACGCACACACACACCACTCTCGCACACATACACACACACACACTACTCTCGTAACAATTATTATTGACACCAGTCAGCTGGACATTATAGCTGTTTTCTCAGTTAAACACAGAAATCAACACTTTGTCCCGGTGTTCGTTAGATGTGAAATGAAGCTTAAAAAGACGCTCTCTCTTCCTCCGGTAACGCGGTGGTTCGTGACGCCTTTCTTCCTCTCGTTTCTTTTGTCTCTAACTCCAATCTAACTTTGTCTCTAACTCCTGGATGATACTGAATATAAGATGCATAGCTGCAGCAACATTTAAGATGATCGCGATTGTGTCCGTTCTGCTGTCAGATCATAACAAACCCTGATTGACGCGCTGCGTCACATCCCGCCCCCTCGCAAGCCCCGCCCCCCCAACACACCCGGGGAATCTACTGCTGCCCGATCTCAGCACGTCGGGCGCATATGTGAATGACCACCACTTTCACACCTCCTGAGTCCTGAGCTCCGGAGAACACAGCTTATAATATATAACTATAGTGGATTACTGTAAGACCCGATCACCAGCGACAGGGGATGGAATCCCGCCGGTCCATCATCATGCCTTTTACCCCCATTATGTGGGGTTCTCACGTCCGTGAGAACATGGGTCGAAACGAGCACAAAATATGTAATTCCATAACCTTAAATTAATAAGTATTCCATATGACGAAGAATTGTGACTTTTTAACATACACACATAATATGCGCTTTACTTGGGAGACGAACCCCGCACTCAGAAACCCAAGACTGACGCGCTACCTCCACTCTACCACTCACTGAGACATAGTGCGCAAACTATTAACTTTGCGCAAGTATTATCTACATAATGTCCAACAAGGAAAAAAGTGAATACCCTCTGATAAGAACCTGTATCTCTCATAAAGAATATTATCTGGTAATGCTAAGGGATCTGTCCCTAGCATGACCCTCTGTCGGAGAGACCCTGTACGGTACGGGCTCCGGGGTCCACGGGAAAACCCACAAATGATGACGACACCGTCAGAAGCGGGGCTCGGAAGTTGCGCACGCAGATCTAACCCGATAGACTGAAGCTAGACTAAGCCGATAACCTGGTCCCGACCAGGTTAGGTTGAAAGCATAAGTCACCATGGTGATACAGCACCGCTAAAAGAGATCGACTTTCGTGACCCAGCTAAGCCAGACTTTGAGCTCAACATACCTCGCTAACTCACTAATCCACGTTTGTGATACAGGGCCCTTGTCTTGTGGCCCTGGGGTATAAAGTAGTTCAACATGTTTTTCCTCTTTTTTCGATGGTGCATATTCAACTATGAATAACGTATTAGTATTCATGCTAAGTATAGTATTAGTATATACTACACGTGAACCTCCTAAGATGGCGCAATTTGATGGTTCACTATCTCGGGATATTGGGCATTAGTAAAATCCAACTAGTGGGCTATCACCAATGCTGTATTCTGATTAGCTGAGCTACTAGTAGGCTATAAGTCATAGCCTACTAGTAGCAAAATCGCAGGCTTTGTAAACAAAAACAATGGTGGCTGCTTCGCGTTTTGATGACGTTTCTGATGAGTTTTTAAGGTCATTATTAGATAAATCAGTTGTATTTTACTAAAACAATTATCCCTCTTGTATGACTCCATAGCTATGGAGTCATAGCCCATTCAACCTTGAGGGATAATTGTTAAATATCCCATGATTGAGATCTCAAACTCAGGATATTGTTTTGAATGTGTGACGTCTCGTCACGCTAATAAAAAACAAATAAACCGCTAATAAAAACAAATAAATCCCGGCAAAAAAGTGTTATCTTGTTTACTTTTGGAGGTGAACTTTATTCACCTCAGGCTCTGTGAATAGTGGGGAATAGCCCCACTATTCACTTCACTTTTGGCGAATACTTGTTAAATAGCCTGTGAATATAAAGCACTGTTCTTTATGGTTGGGCTCAATGTTTTGCTAAAACATAAAAAAAAGAACATGTTTTAACATCGTGTCTTAACGCTCTCTTCCGCTCCCTCTCCCTCTCTTCTATCCTCTCTCTCCCTCTGCTCTATCCTCTCTCTCCCTCTTTCTCTCTCTCTCTCCCTCCCTCCCCAGGCCCAAGAGGCCCAGGACGACCTGCTGAAGACCAAGGAGGAGCTGCACATGGTGATGTCAGCGCCACCCCCGCCCCCTCCCCCGCCCATGATGTATGAGCCCACGGTGTATGAGCCCACGGTGGTGATGGACGACTACAGTGACAGCGAGGAGAAGTCGAGCACGCACAGCACCGACCTGCTCTACGACGAGATCAATGACCACCGCTACGATGAGGAGCGCCTCACCGAGGCAGAGAAGAACGAGCGCGTGCAGAAGCAGCTGATGGTGAGTGGCCCGTTGTGGTGGTGTTGGTGGTGGTGGTGGTGGCTAGACTGGGTAGCCCCACCCATTCTGCCGGAGATTTGAGTTTGCCCTGCAGAAGGGTCTGGAGAAGAGCAATACATTTATTTCTAGTTTCGATACCTTTCTGCAGGAGCCAATCACCAAACTGTTTTTTCCCCCTGGCGCTCTATTGGCTGGTTTAACACAATGACGACAGGGAAGTGACGGCAAGCAGCCAATTGCGTAGAGTCATTTGAACTGGGCCCGATCACTCCTCTTGTGCTGAAGAAAATGACAGCAGCTTCCCCAGACCAATGTCAATCTACGATTAAGCTTGGTCTGGCAATAGCCAGGCTAGGAGGTGGCGGTAGTGGGAGATTAGGATGAGGCTGATGCTATGGAGACCCTTGTCCGAGATGGTGGTGTTGGTGTAGATTACTGTTACTAGTCAAATCGATTCGGCTATTTTCTTCTGTGGAATCGATTACTTTCACAGTATGTTTTTATTGATGTTATTGTGTGTAATATTGCGACTCTTATTGAGTCGAGTATTGAATTTGGTTTGATTTTCTTTCAATGACAAGCCCACCCACTCACTCCTATCTCTCCCCCTCCTCTCCCCCTCCACTCCCCTTCCACTAGGCGCTGACCTCTGAGCTGGCCCAGGCCCGCGACGACACCAAGAAGACGCAGAACGACCTGCTCCACACGGAGAACGTGCGCGCCGGTCGCGACAAGTACAAGACCCTGAGGCAGATCCGGCAGGGCAACACAAAGCAGAGAATCGACGAGTTTGAGGCCTTATAAGGCCCCGCCCATCCTGACCCCAACACAACCACCCCTCTACTGCCTCTGCCTCGGCCCGACCCTGGACCAGGGTCACGCAAACTTCCTCTTCTGATTGGTCGCCTCGCTTTACTCAACTAGGCCCTTCTAGTCCACTTGATGCACAATCACTTGCGCAAAAACACACACTCACATGTGCAGACACACACACACACACATATGCACATACATGAACACTCATGCACACCTATACACAGGTACATACACTCACAGGAACCAAATGCACGTCACTAAGTGTGCACACACACACACCCTCATACACACACATACACACACTTGCATACAGGACACACTGTGGCACACAGATCAGACTCCTCCGAATACTGAAGCAGTATGAGCAGAACGGCAGATGTTCCTCTGCCCTTCACAGATGATGGAAGCTCTCTATTTTTTTTAGGTTTGCTAGGCAACACACAGGGCTTCTATAAAAACGTATATATTATTACGAAAATAACAACGTAGTGCCAAAACCTTTTTCCTCTCTAGTGTCTACAATCATATTTGTGTTGTTTTTTTGGATCATGTGTAATCTTACAGGCTCAAAATTTATTTTAACCAGAGGTGTGATGAAATTGTGGGGGGAATAGCCAAATTTATTATTTTTGTAATATTCCATTATGTGCAAATAGAGTAATAATCAGAGTCTTGCTTCTTTGCAATGTTTATTCATGTTAGTTGGAAGAGATGGGAGGGACAGCTTATGAAAAGGAGTAGAAATTCTCTCGTTTTTAAACACCTCCATTCATGTTTGAATATAGCTCTACCGTTACCTGAAGTCATGCTTAGTTTTATATATTTATACTGTATATGGGACATTAAGAAGGGTTTTTCATCTTTCACCGGTTTGTATATTTCTTTATTTTGTTTTTGTTGTTTACTCATGACAATGAGGACGAATGTGCTTCAAATATTCTATATATTGAACAGCTCCATAGGTTATGTATCTTGTTAGATTGCTAAATTAATGAGGTATAACTGTAAATTATTATTTTATACATGAAGGCAAATGCACGCCATTAAAATCAGTTCAGCTAAATTTCTGGCTAGGTACTTGGTTAGCGCTAGCGATCCACAGCGTAGCATTCAGCGGTCTCCATAGCGACCTTCTGATAGCAGCGGTTGATTGGGTGAAACATCTGGGTCTTGTGTTTCTGTCCACCTGTTCTTTGATTGGACCGTTTATTTATCTGTTCCATCCCCGAAGTGGCCTTCTCCTCTGGACCCCCAGAGGTTTGGTTTCCTTCCCTTGACGCAAACACACAAATGATTTCCTTTATCTTTATAGTTCAAACACATTGATTGTATCCCATTATCTGGGGGCAGGGATTAAAAGGACTAAAAATAAGAAAGATGTGTTAAACCGTACGTCACAATGAAGGGTACCCTGGTACCTTGGTCATGGAAAAGTGCAGAATGAGGTGGTTGACTGCGCATTTTACGCTGATCAACCGGTTGTTTTTATCTCTTGAAGAACAGATGAGTGAAATGTCCCTCCAAGACTAGGCCATCAAGTATCAACCAAACACCGACTTGTTTCCCTCCTCTGTAAAGGAGACACACAGCTCTGCAGGACTTTGCATTTGAACAGGATTTTCGAATTAGATGTTCAGCTTATCGACAATAAAACAAAAATTCTCCAATGATCTGACTGTTGTTTCATTTTTGTAAGCAAATAAAGAAAAAAGCGAACCCAAAATCTGAATGGATTGTATGTAGGTGTGTGTGTGTGTCGGTGGGGTTATATGTGTGTGTGTAAGGTGCCTGTGCACCAGCTCACTCTGAGTTGTGTGTGTGTGTGTGTGTGTGTGTTATGTAATATATAATATGTTTGTGTGTGTTATGGGGTATAATATGTGTTTCATATATGGTTTAATATAATGTGTGTGTGTTATATGTGTATCGTGTGTGTAATATGGTGTATTACAGGGGTGGCCAACCAGTCAGAGACTAAGAGCCAATTTTTTTTACTGTGTTACTGCAAAGAGCCACATCATACACATGGGAACACATAAACATCACCCCATCCCTTCCTCTCACACACATACACACAGAGACCTCTGCTCAGCCAGATTTATTGTAAATGTCACACACCAACATGATAATGACAGAAATTGACTCCTACAGTACTAAGACCACAGGCCAGTCATCAGCCTGGGCAATGTTGTAAGCCAGTTGATATGATGCAAGCGTCACGGCCTCGTGTGCTTTGTCATTTTTTTTGCTTTTCTGCTTTTCTGCCTGGCTTTTCAAAGTGACCAATTTCTGCTTGCGAAGTTCAGTCCCTTTTGGAAATTCCTGGTCGATGTAAGCATGGAGTGAGCTGAAGTGGCGCTGAAGATTCGAAGCTTTGAAATGTGCTAATGACGTCTGACATATAAGGCAGAATGGCTTGCCATTGCGTTCAACAA
>OMLJ01051022.1:0-13858 GCA_900302595.1 Gadiculus argenteus | reverse complement strand
GCTAGGGTTGCCAGATTGGGCGGGAAATATGGCCCAATCTGGCAACCCTGGCGGTGACTCGCGTTGCGTCTCCGACATCCTGACGCAGAAGTATGAAGGCTCGAGGGGTCTGCGTAGTGACGGAGTCGGATTACGCATGACGGAGTCGGAGAAGTATAAACTACGCTTAAGAGTCCCTGATCCTCTCTCCAAACAGCACCCACAAAACCTCATAGCGGGAAAAGTACGTTTGGTCGGTACGCTGCTTTAGTAGCACTCAAATCTGACCTACAATTACCTGGTTTGACCACCAGGTGTGAGTGTGACAAGCTGATTCAAAATCTCCCATGAGTCTGCGACTTGGTGACATCACAAGTAGGAGTGTTCACCTAGATGTATATAGCTACACCTTACCAGTTGCTACGTCCACTGGGTAGGTGGTTTGACTGATCTTTCATATAAAATACAGCCTTTCAGAAAACATTGCAAAAACCCAAACACCAGAAACACTGCAGCCCTTTGCTCCCCATTAACAGAGTAACTAGACATACATATTACATACATGCTCCACATCAGCCCAGCGGTGGATGAGGGTGGGTCTTACCTGACGGTGTCCAGCAGGCGCGTGGCAATGCCCTTCCGGCGGGCCAGGCTGAAGACCCAGATGCGGCTGATCCCGCACAGGGCATTCTCTGGGCTGGTGGAGCAGCACCAGGCCCGGTGGTGCTCCATGAAGTCCTCCCGGGTCATGTCTTTAGGGGCCTCGGGCAGCGCCAGCACGCGGTACGCCTGGTTGGGATGGAGTACAGGGGACTCATCTTTACTGGGGCTGCAACTAACCATTTTCTTGATAGTCCAATAATAACGATTACTCTTTTGATTAGGTTATAAAATGTCTTACATAATTGCAAATGCCCTAACAATTTACCAGAGTCCAAAAATATGTCTTAAATGTGCTTTTATTTGAGAAGCAGCCAAGAAAAACTAAACTATTCCTGAACTGTTAACCAGATATTTGAATTGAACCACAACATTAAGCAGCAAATGTTTGTTTTGTATTTTGTCAATCGACTAATCATTGCAGCCCTAGTTTCCTTGCTTGCCCTGCTCCTGACCACAGTGAAAATTATGTGACAAACATCATAGTATAATCATGGCCATTTTCTTTCCCCCCCTTCACTCGTTATTGGACAGTGTTATCGTGTCCTACCTGTCGTATGTTCTGGGCGATCAGGCAGCCCACCACCATGCGTTCGTTGTTGATGAACAGGTAGGTCTTGGCCTTGGTGGGACAGTTGAGGGCCACCTGCTGGAAGCCCAGCTCGTTGTCTGCTACACGCCGCACCTCCTCGGCCTATGGTAACCAGGGACCAGCACACAAACACACAGATTGAACCAAAGAAGGAGTAAGAAAGTGTCATGAATGCACTCAAGTCACAAACACTGTGGCTTCCTGCGCTGTTCTTTAAATATATTAACTTGAAGCAGGGAAGCACTGCTACAGAAGTCATCAATACAGTATTGAGTCATTATCACTGTATTGGCCATATATCCTATGATATTGATGCTCGGTTACCCTTGTTTGGATATGATACCCAATTTCAAATGAGTAGTTCATTTAAAAAGGAATTTGCAATGAGTCGAACTTGAAACTTGGACAGAAACACAAAATGAATCAGGAGATCATGTATTTATAATGGTACAATATGGTTTTAATGAACACACCTTCTTGAGAGCGTACTTGGGGTCATCGGGCATCACCAAGACGATCTTGCCATCCCAGAACTCTGCCACCACCCGCTCCTTCTTCCAGCCCTGCAGCACAACACAGCATGCAAGGGGGTTAGACGGTGTACAGAGGGCAAAATGGAAACACTGAAGAAAGGAATTTAGTAATGAAACACTTTCTATAAGATGTACTTCATTAACCTCAGGGTGGAAAATTTATACTTATAATTTTTGTTGTACCTACTCAGACCTTGACTCACTTGTAAGCGGGTCATAATTATTCTCATGAAAGATGCCCTGGCCGTTTTAATGGCCAGCTTTAAGGTTGCTTGTGGTGTACCAGCCTTGGGACTGGGGGTATAATAAGCCCCAGCGCCACCTCATGGCAGTGGAAGAGCAGCTTACCACAAACTTGATGCTGTCGAGGAAGCGCTGGTGGAACTGGGTGTGCTGGAACTGGTCCTCCGGGCTGTCTGTGCTGTACACCATCCCACAGGACTCGCAGCTGGCCGCCCCAAACTCCTTCTGACCCGCATCCTGGGGGAAGGGATTGGGATGAAGACAGACATGAGACAATCGCATTACTCAAGGGAGAGAGTGGGAGTAGAATTAACGTTAGAGGGCAGTGCTAACATCTGTAGAGGATTTAAATGTTTGGTACGCACACTGCTATGAATATGTAGGCTAGTGTAACAAGTTTTGTAAAACTTGATCAATAGAACGGTGTCTTTCCCAGGTTGCTGTCTATACATTAAACATTTTTGTGCCAGGGATTCTGGCCAGGTTTGGAACATTGCGAGATATCTGCTTATGAATGCAGGATCTGTAGGCAAGGGACAAGATTTTGGGGTCAAAAGCGTTCTGGTTTAAATAGTATTGACCAATCATGTTTAAGCTGGCAAAAAAAAGGGAACACATTGGCCGAAATGCATTCTCGGAACTGATTGGCTATACGAAGACGATATTGATATGCATTTGCTTTTTAAAAAATGTATCTGCATTCAAACAATGTAAACCATGACCAGCGCATGGAAGAGGATAATCGACAGAATTCTTGGCCGAGATATCTGCTGGCTACCCCGGGAGCCCCGAAAAACCTGTTGGGAAAACTATTGTAACATCAATGCAGAACCATTATCCAACCGGCAGATGAAGGAATACATACAATAATGAGCTGGTCGACATCGTCCTGCTTCTGCCTCTTTCGTCGCAGGCTACGCTCCCTGGGAACCGAGGAGGCGGCAGGCTGCAGCGCCAATGCTGGGCCAGCTGGGGTGCTGCGTGCTTCTGGGGACTTCAGACCGGACAGCTTCATGGACCTGAAAGATATGGTAAAAAAAAACCTCAATCAATCCACCAATTGGTTCTTTGGAGGAAAAAGCCACAGAACATTCAGGAGAAATATACAATTTCACAACACAAATGATCTGCAGGAAAATATTTCAGCAATAGCGGACCTTTTTGCAGATGAGCCAAAGATGGGATACACGGTTGGAGTTTCTGTGGGGGAAAAGTTTCAAAATCAGCAATGTTTCAGTTTCAGCAATGGAAACTTTAAAATCTCAATAAGACCACAAAAGAGTCATGGTCATAGCTGTGAAATATCCATGGGCAAATCATTGAGGTTTCAAAAAAGGAAAACAATAAAGTTTAATAAAATAGGAGTTTACCAGGGACTGGGCTACAGATACCAGCAGAAGGGTTCTCATCACTGTGGTCAAAGACGGAGCAGTCATCATCCTCCTCAACAATTAATAAAAAAAAATAAAGGATAACAATTAATATGGGCAATAGTTGGAATAATAATAACAGGCACCTGACTGGTGCACCTGACGCTGCCCGGGTGAAAACATACATTTCCTTCGCAGTCGCATCATCTCACGGTGTTCTCCTGTGACCGAAATCACACTCATGGTAGGATCATATCATGGTCCAAACCAATAAGAGAAAGTGCTCGGTCCGGTCTTTGCACATCATTGCACACTGGGTTTATATTTTTTTTCTACTTTTGTTGGTAGGACAACATTAGTCTCATGCAGGCCTTTATTAATCTGTACCCTATAAGTTTTAAAACCTTTAAAAACAAAGGATCCGCGCTGTCCCGTCTTCCATCTGCTCTCCCTCTGTCAACCAAAGAGCGCTATCATCTGTACTGTCAATCATCTTAAACCCCATTCATTGTGACCCGCCCCATTCAGAACTTGTAGTCGTGCATTTTTCTTCTGGTGATTTGATGACGTGTCAAATCACATCCTTGAATGTTCAATTTCAGCTCAGTGAAGCACTTTATTTTTATATATAATTGTGCTTTAAATAAAGACAAGCATTTCTCTACACCTTATTGTTGTATAAAAATCATTCACATTATATGAAAGTTATGGAGAGTGATAAAAAGGTGACCTTTTGACGTTAAAGGCGACGCAATGAAAAATGGGTGCACCTAAATTTTGTGCTGGTGCACCTAAAAAAAGAAAGGTTAGGCGCACCAGTGCAACCAATGCAAAAAGTTAGTCTGGAGCCCTGTTGCATCAAAACCTCATCCAGTCAACATGTTTCTTCAACACGCCAAAATATATCAGATATCAAACGTTCTCATGAATTGTAAGACTTACACTACTTAGTGGCTGTATAGAAGGCACGAATCTGGACGGAAATCCAAGTTTATCTACCTGTGGTTTGATGCTTAAGGCTGTGCGTGCCGGACTGGCTGTTGGGGACCTCAAAATTATCTTGATTTCCTTGGTTATTCCGTATTTCAGAGAAAGCACATCAGGTGAACTGGTGGGTGAGACAGAGCCAAATATTACTTAGACAATGCATTGGTCCTCTAAGCAGGGCTAGTGTATCACCAGGTCTTCTATTATGTGATTTGATTAGATGTTCAGCTTAAGACATGCAGGAACCTTAGAAGCCCAGGGGACCCCGGTGGGCTCAGGTCCAAATCGCCCCAGTCCAGCGGGTCGTACTTCTCTCTGCTTCTCTCATTGCTGGCCCCATCGACGCTTGCTCCACTTTGGTCTGGCGGCGTGACACTCTGCTGATGGGAAACGAAACCCAAGAAATAATACGTAGAATCAGGGTTTTTTTTAAGAATGTAGTCACACACATACCCATTGAATTGCGCATTATATTTATTTATTAAGTAAATCGTTCCTCTGGCCAATTTTGTAAGAAACTAGTAGAAAGTAGAAAGAGAACAGAATTTCATTCAATATCAGCTACATTGTGCCCATTAATGGAGTCTACTGAATTCTGATCCGATTCATTTTCAAAAGAAGCATCGTCAATGGCAATGTCATTGTCAGTGTCACTTCAAGCCCCACTGCTCTCAGAGTTTGAGAAGATGACACAAGGCAGGCTTGGTAATAAGTGTATGAACGGTTCCAAAGACCCACTACCCATTATGAGCTAGTAGCTAGCCTTCTCGTACCGCTTCAACTACTTTCTGCTGCAGGCCCTTGGGAGAGGGCGTTCGGTCGGGGGCCACAGCTTCCTGCTGGGGCCTCTTTGCCTCAGACTTCGGTAAGGCCACGATGGCCTTGCTCTGTGCTGGGGTGGGCTTAGTGGAAGTCCTGGGGGTGGCCTTTTTGTACATGGAGGTGGGCCTCTTGCCCGTGCTGAAGAAGGCAGCACCCACAAAGAGCTTCGGCTTGAGCTTCGCACTACTGAAGATGATGTTGATGCCCTTCTTGGGCTCTGTTGGTTTGATTGACGGCGTTGGCACAGGAACAGCACTGTCCAATAAAGAGTACATCAAACTAAATCTCAGGGTGGTGAAAAATAAACACAAATAAATAAATAAGCTAATTCACATAAGATTCAAAATTCAAAATTATTTTATGATAACATTATTGAAAATTAGCAGATACAACTTTTTAAAATATGAAAAAATGACTGGCATATATATAGATCTATATATATATAGATCTATAGATATATAGAGAAATAATATAGAGTTTCAAACCTGCTGCTCAGATTCTTCAAGGAGATCCTCTTGGGAGGGGCCATGTAGCTCTTCATGGCCCTCTTGACGGTCTGGGTCGACGCCGTCCCCTTCTTTCTCTGCTTTGCGCCCCCGCTTGGCTTTGACTTCTTCGCCACTTGCTGCTTGGGAGGAGGTGGAGGAAGAGCGGGAGAGGCAGAAACACCCTTGAGCTCCTTCACCAGCTTCCTCTCCAGCGGGGTGAGGTAGAGGGGCTTCTGCTTGCCATAGAAAGAGCTAGCCACCATGCTGCGTTTCTGGGGAGATTTAGCTGGGGAGCCTTGAGGAAGGGAGCAGAGTATTAGGTTAGTAACTGTATCATCAGGTATTTTTTATTATTATTATTATTTAAGACACATAGGTTTCGTTTTAGCATGTTTGGCTTCTATACTACCGGCTGTACTGTCGTTTAGCAAAGCTCACGTTAGTCATCGCATCACATTAGTCACAGATAATTGGCAATTTGGCATCATTTCATTTTAGTAGCCAATGTGCACAATTATTTTTTTATCCAGGCAACAACTAGAGAGGTTTGTTACCATGCAGCACCCTGTGCCCATGGTGTATCCCCCCTACCTGGTGGAGATTGCATGCATTTCCGCGGGGAGAGGCTGTTTTTTTTCCCTGGTGTGATGGGGGGATTCTTCCTGATGGGGGACTGCTGGAGCCTGGCAGACCTCTGCTTCATAGGGGAAGCCTCCTTCGCCTCTCCTCTCTTAGCAGTCAGACTATTTATTTATTTTTAAAGGAAGGAAGGAAAGTCCATGTAAATATGAGTATGAAAAGTCATTAAATATTGGGACTAGACATGCCTGTCATTTCTTTAGGTTCCTTTGCTCAGTTCTAATTCTCCAATGTGACAGGAGAATTAACATGGGTCTCAACTGAAGCTTTACAGAACTTCAGTTATACGTATACAGATAAATAGCAAACAGTCAAATGGTTGCACAAGCTTATGAATGGCTATGTTCAGTATAATATCAAAGATGATGAACTGTAAGGTTATATATGGTAAGGCATTGTTAGATAGAAAATATAAAAAAGTACAAGGCATAGTCGGGTTGAAAAGGCTCACCTGGCCAGGTCAACGGAAGAGTGTTTCCGCTTCCTAGTGGTTTGGGGCATCATTTTAACAAATCCCACGTCTACTCACAACTGAAACACCTACAATAAAACAGCAATTATAAACTAATTGATAGATATCAAACTGGAAGGGGAAAGCTAAATCTATACATATTCAAAAGTACGAAGTACCTCAGTCAGAAATAAATTACATTAATAACAGGACTGACACTGGATTTTAAATCAGCTTTGTAGAAGCAGACTAAATATTAATATTGCTGAATACTACAGCGTTCATTCTTGGCCCTTATCGCTACGTGGGGTAGTGCTGCGCTAACTCCAGGTCCTCGGGCTAATTGGCGGGATGACTCCAAACCATCCGACACACAACGAGGTGTACAAACCAAAGAGCATAACCAACTAAAAGCATTGGCATTAAGCTACATATACAAACACATTCAATACAAGTCATATATTAAAATTCTTGCCAGGTCATTTGGCGCGTTACCGTTTCACGTCAATCAACTGAGTTACCGAAGTTAGCGCCACAATCACTCAAAGCGCATTAAAACGCGCCAAAACGAAATCATCGATTATTATGGCGTGAATGGAAAAGCATTTGACCTATTATGATAACTCCTTATAGTCGAGCGGCAGACATAAATGCAGACAGTATAGTGGTGCTCTGCAGGTATCCGAACTTCTTATCACAACCACAAGCCTTCAATTTTTTGAAGCGCGCGCGTCCAGAGCTGTAAACAGCGGAAGTCTGTCATCAGGGTTTGTAAACAACTTCCGGGGTGAGGTTGACGTGCGAACACACACCGCGGATCCGACAGGGCTGGAACTGGATGGGTTGAAGTCATTGCAATTTTTTGATTATGAAAAGACAAAATTAGTGCTTTCACAAAAAAGTTATTAATACTTAATATAAACCGTCGTGTCGTCGTCAAAAAGTTAGCCTTATTTTTACTCAAGATGGTGTTTTATTTTCTAAGTGCCGGTAGGTAATGCCTCTAGCCAGTGGGGAAAGAGCTTCAGAGACTCCAGACTGCAGTGACATTTAAATAAAAGAGAATGCTGTAATTGAATAATGTATACAAAGCTTATGTATACAAAATGAATAGCAGTAAGATAATATCTACGTTTTGTGTTATCGTCTTTTGTACTCTCTTTAGTGGTGAACCCTTCCTACACAATCTATATGGGAAAGGACAAATACGAAAGTAAATATATTGTATTCTTATATCCAAGCTTAACATTTTGTGTGATAATACAATAGCTTCAATTCTTCCTGTAACGTGACCTGTTATCTTTAAACAGATGAGGACCTGATCAAGTATGGATGGCCTGAGGACATTTGGTAAGAGATTCACATTATGTCTGTTATGTGTTTTGTTTTTAAGGAAAGTGACGTGTTTTATGTATTTTGAAATGTTTTCTATGATATACCCAGGAGTATATTGTGTATTGTTCTTAGACTGTTGCTAAACAGTCATTGTTTTTTTTATCTAGGTTTCATGTGGATAAACTGTCTTCTGCGCATGTGTACCTGAGGATGCAGAAGGTGACAAGACCAAATTTCCAGTGGAAATGAAATTATGATAATGATGATTAGTAGTCAATAGTTAATGGTGATGTTTTACTATAGATCATTCTTATTTACATTACTGTTAAGTCCCCTTTATCATTTAATGATTAATTTGATGGTTTTGGTATTTTCTTCTAGGGTCTAACCATTGATGACATTCCCAAGGAGGTGTTGATTGACTGTGCACAGCTTGTGAAAAACAACAGTATCCAAGGTGAAAAAACATAATGTGGATTGACAGGTTATGTTTCAAACAACGTAACTTGGATTTAGTTTAATGTTTTTACAGCTGCATTTTTTTGCCATTTCTTTGTGATGGAGTTGCAGAATGATATATGTGAAAGAGATGTTACGTCTCCCCAGTTTATAATAGTTTATTGATGAGGGTAACAGACACCCTTAGCCCTACACTGCTGACTATCGGGTTTATATGCATTGTAGGCTGTAAGATGAACAACATCAACGTCGTGTACACACCCTGGGCCAACCTGAAGAAGACTGGAGAGATGGACGTGGGACAGATTGGCTTCTTCCGACAGAAAGAGGTTAGTCGAGGCAGTTGATTCTGGTTTCACGAGAGATGGCCCTGTCTCTTAAGTTTTTGTTTTTAGTAGTCCAAGCATGACACTTGACCTATGCTTTTCATCAGTTCTGTTATTAGTGCCGTTTGGTTAACTAGTAAAGTGATTATGGTATTTTATATTTAAAAGGGACCAAGTTATAGTATAAAACTTACATTTCCCCATCTGATGCACCGCACCATGTTATAGCTTTTATCTAATTTGCGTCTGTCATCCATTGGCACGTCAAAACAACGATTACTGACTACATAATGGGCTGTCATCATCACCATCACATACATAATGTTTGATGTTGCTCACTGCAACCCCGTAACAGGTGAAGCTGGTGTCTGTGGAGAAGAAGATCAACGAGATCGTCAACAGGCTGGAGAAGACGAAGGACGAGCGCCACCCGGACCTGGCGGCTGAGCGGGCGTCCCGTGACCAGGAGGAGCGCAACGAGAAGAAGGCCGTGCTCCAGGAGCAGAAGAAACGCGAGAAGGACGAAGTGAAGAAGAAGAAGGAGGTGGAGGAACTCAGGTGGGCATGCGGCAACGAGAGGCACATCGCTGTTGTTATCGTCAGCTGAAACAATGATTCACGGGTTTCTCTGTCCTGTTAGAATTTGATTGATGCTTTCAAAGTCTAGGTTTTTCAAAAGCTTATCTTTAACAATAAAGTATAGCTAAAGAATATTTTCTGAAGAAACTGTGCTTTACATTTGTGTACAACTGTTCTGTTCTTTATGGCAGGAATTACTCTTCCCTCATGACGAGTGAGAACATGACGACCAATGAGGTAAGATTCCAATACATGGCTTTTTGAAGTAAAGACCTTATTTCAGGTTTCAGACTATTCTGGTATTATTCTTGGATATAATTGAACTTCAATAGATATTGGAATTGCCCTGCCTGTCTAAAAGCCGATCCTTTTGTTTAAGGGACAAAACAGTATGTGAGTTTTAAACTGGAAAAATCCTCTCATTATAATAATTAGGCTGTAGGGTAGATTATGGGTAGATTATTCTTCTTTGTCAAAATGCTGCCGTAGGCCACAGAGAGCCTCCGTAGCTAACCCGTCTCAGCAAAAATGCAATTCCGCAAGGATAGTGATTAGCCCACTTTGTCTTTCATACATTCTCCAGTTAATTTCTGGCCACTGTGAAGCGCACATGGAGCAGACCAAGGCGGACTATCTTCTTTTGTAATATAGAGATCCACAGATGCCACTCAATTTGTGGTGAGCAGTAATTTACCCACTTTCTATGCGGATCACCAACAAGGAACCTTTAATGCAAGCACTGATGTTATTCTATCCTCCACACCCACCGCTATAGAGGACAGGACAGAGCAGGATAAATCAGACTCAACATTGAGGACATAGAGTGCTTTGCGTTGCAGCAAAGCTTGAACCCAAACATCTCATAGCATGGATTTTGTTTTTGTGTCTTCTGCAGGGGGGCTACGATTCAGACGATTTTATGTAAAGCGCTGTACACCACGTGAGACGAGAAACACCCCGCTTGAGGAATCAACAAAACACATTGTTGGGGCGCTCCCCCACCCGCTCTGCCTTATGGTGCATGGACATCGTACAAAGACCAACCAATACTTTTGCCCGTCGGACACTTGCAGCAGCAGTAGAGCCAAGGTCAGAGAGACAGCGTTCAGGATCCTGGTCTGTCCGCTCACTGGCTCAGACATTAAAAAAAAGCATCTGGTTGGACTCGCCTACATAGAAGTTGGCAGTCTATAAACCAACACAGGCGAGCTTGTTTGACACAGGGCTGATGTCAGTGCCTAACCAACAGGCCAATTTGAATGGCATTTTGTTTAGACGCAGACTACAATAAAATGGTTCACCCACTTTCTTAATGCATACACACACACAAAATAGGTGTTGGTTACCCCCGGCCTCAAATAATTTAATTTCATAAATTATTTGTATGTTGAGCTTGCATTTCAATGTAAAACGTAAACTGATGTAAATATTAGAATAAAATTACTTTGGTGTTCTCCTTATATGTCTGTTATAAAAAATTATAATAACAGACATTCATTTGGCCGCAAGTCAGGAAATGTTAGATATTTTAGAGAAAGCTTGGAAATACAGAAGGCCTCACCCACTTATGTTTTCATTTGAGAAAGAAGCAAGAAAATGTCATAAAGATAAGAACAGAGAAGGAACCAAAACTTTCCTCTCATGCCTTATCACAGACCCACCAGTGTAGCTACATTTACTGATTAACTATATTAAGGGTATTAAGGGTCTTCATCATATAGGATAGTAACTCATCAAACCAAGGAACTCTGTTGTGGTGATGTGTGGACTCACAACTCCAAGTCCAATGACATCCGTCCGTCAGCTGGCTACTTACGTACGTACATGCGCACTGGCAAGCTGGTGGAACTACTATCTCGTATTTTCATCTGCTTGTGATCTGTGCCAAAAAATAAAACGTATCAATTCAACATATGTAAATGTTTGGAAATTAATTGTCCTTTTAGTGGCCAACAGTATTTTAAAAGTATTGTTTTATTTATGACTATTTTCTGTCCAACGATGTGTTGAGGCTAGGGTCCAGGCAATATGTTTCTGTATGGTTACAGAAACATATTTCTGTAAACATAAAGCCATTGGTAGCAACTTTCCCATTTTGCTCCCTGGTTTGGGTTTGTTGACACAGAATTGATTGTGTTTTCATATATTTCATAAATGCTACATTATCTTCAGGGTTTATTTGTGAGCAGCCCGAGGCACAGACTTTATTGCTTGGATGCTTGGACAAATCAAATATTCTTTCTCTCTGGGCCCTATTAACGATTAGTAATTGATTGACATGAATAAAACCACCCAAATGGTCAAATTACAGGAACAGACAGTTACACTACCCTACAGTTATTGTTGTGTGAAAACGGTCCATTGGACGGATAACATTCCTTATCTGGCTGAAGACGCCCTCCTAAGTTTACCGTATGTGTTCAGCAGATGGTAAGGACTTAGAAGCTTATGCAAGAATACAACTTGGTGACAGGTTTCAACAAACAAATGAGAAAAGCTAATTGTCAACTTGGATTCTCTTTCTGACAATAATTGGGATATAAGCTGGGTTGTAAGCAGCCAAAAATATAGACGGCCAGAACACATCAATGGTGAATCACTCTGTTTGTCTCCCCACTAATCCGAGCTCGGGCTGTGCGAGCAACCACAAGACAGCCAAGTTTCCATTGTTGAAAATGTGTTTTATGCTTGAGTTTGACTCCTAATGACCCCCAGAGCTTTTTCACTCAACATTTTCCGGGAATTATATGACTTTAGTTGTGTATGTATATTTTGGAAGGAATTTACATTTTGTATGTTGCTATGGAACGAAATTGCATATAGTTTGCTGTTTCCGTTTCACTGAGAGAGTGTCAACAGTTCTTTTTCAGTTCTTTTGCCATTCTCTGGGTTAAGCATGCCCAAATTAATTGTTCTTGTGCAACACAGTGCTGGTTATCAACACCAGGTGGTGCAAAGAGTCTTTTGCATTTGACTAAAGCCAGAAAAGACAGGAGGTTGTTAAAGCATGTACATTGTCTTCAGATATACACAAGCATGGTCTAAACGATCTTATGTCTAAAACGATATATAACCTTTCTATATACAAGCTCTGGAATAACAGTTCTTTATTTTCTACCTTTTTAATTAAGTTAGAATTGGTCACTCTACATGCAAAGATGAAAGTCAAAAGAACATCTGGAATGTGCTTGACTGTTCTCCCTGTTTGTGACTAAGGATTAATGGAGTCCACTTGCTATTTCGGTCTGCCTCTCGAGACTTGTGTACAGAGACAAACTGTATACAGAAACAAACCTGACCCACATAGAGGTTTGTCAGTGTGTGTCCGAGTAATTATTAGTATCACTTTCCATTACGCCAAATAAATACAGTATTTTAGGGCATATAGACACAATCTGGACAGAGAGGAGTATTCTCAAATATAATGTATTATGAATCATAACTACAATGTTTTAATATGGATTTGTTGAGGTCCTGTGTTCTGGACGGGTTAATGCCTACGTCCTAAGACTGATCAAGCATAAGCAGTGTTGTCCATGATGTGTCTCTGAAGTCTCTTGTGGTTAATTTGCTTCCTGTCATCGCCACTTAACCTTTTTGAGGGCCGAGGGTACAAAGTATGCTTTGTTAGGCTGGCGGCCCTGCAATGCTGGTTGTTTTAATGTGTTTTCTTTATGGCACTTTCCTGATTCCCCTCCTAGGTGATTATACATTCTTAATGATGATCTTACATTAACTACGAACCCTCAGAGAAGGTAAACCAGGCCTAAAAATGTGCTTCTTGTGTTTTATGGATGACTTTAAAACCCAAATAAGTCTTGGGCTTCGTAGATTTGCTAAGATCCACTTTGCTAGAAGTCGAACAAAACAGTCTCCAAATGCAATATCAAATACTGTATGTACTTTTTCCAGAAGGGCAAAAGGCTACACCAATCAACCAGTGTAATGGTGTTGGTGGTGGCAGTGGGCATGTCTTAGCAGTCAAGCAGACCGAATTGGGAGAGACAGAGCTGGTGGAGAGCATTTACAGCTTGGTCGCTGACATTTAATTCCATATTTATGGGGAGAAGTGACGAGACGTCCTGCCAAACACCCATAACTTCCCATAACTCGTATGTTACACATGTGGGGGGGTGTGTGTGAGATCCAGACTCCACTCTAGAATTCAGCCTGCCTCCTTAATGTTGTTCCTCAATTTCAGCAGATGGTGAACACTGCACGCTAAATGGTGTATTTCCCACAATGCAAGTAAGAAAACCCCCAAAAAGCACTAACAGAAATAGAATGAATGAAATCATGTTTCTACTCCATAATTAAATACATTAAGGTTTTTCAGTCTCCGTTCCAATTTCAGATCAAAAAATGATTAGTCACTGCCTATTTCAGCTACTATAT
>OMLJ01051021.1:0-16395 GCA_900302595.1 Gadiculus argenteus | reverse complement strand
CACACACACACACGATTGATTTGAAGGCTGGCTGAGCAGCACAGTGTTGGAAAACACTATACGTCACAGTAGATTTGACAGCAGCTCCATTTAGGCGGCGAACACAAAATGCACATTTGATACAAGAGAACGGTTTCATCCTAAATGGAGGCCAACAGTGTTGTCCCGGGGACACTGATTAAGAATCCAACAGTACATGGAACATTAATACAATGTGTTATAGCCCATTTACTTTTTGAAAGACTAGAGTCGTTGTGTAGTTCATACACAAACACATATGTTATTGATATGGTCGTTAGGGTTACAGTGTAATTGTTACTTGAATAAAACCTTTAAAAGGTCTGGAAATATTATCCTAGAAAAAGAAAAAGAGGTGTAGAGATGCATACGTTAACAGACCGTAGGAATGGAATTCGCAGTAGCTCAGACATTTAATGCACATAAACCACAGAGAGAGGTCTGGCTCAAGAGAGGGTTTTGTTGAACATGTTGTGCAAAGCTAAACCAAAGGCTACATGGTGAGAAATGGACCCGTTGCCTTACATTGTAGCTCTCGGCGGTGTGGATGACATCCTTCATGGAGCTGTTCACTTTGTCCCGCTCAGCCTTTAGCAACTCCACTTCCTCTTTAAGGGTGCTGACCTGGAAAGGCCATTAAAAAGAGAGGGAGAGCCCATGGATTTTAAATGGCAAAACAATTGGCCGAACCCGTGTAAATCGCGAGCACTGTTCTCCTTGTGACAACCGTACCTCTTTCTTACTAGTGTCCAGTTCCTTTTTGGCTTTGATGGCCACCGCCTTTATCTTGGTCATTTTCTCATTCTTTTCTTTGGCCTCTGTTTCCAGGAGGGCTGAGTGTCAACATGTGGGAGGGTGTAGAAAACAACATGTAAAGCAGACTTAATTCATTACTCACATTAGGCCAGAAGGAGTCACACCAGCATTTCTTGCTGGTGCAGAGACCTGAAGAGTCTACACAGTGTGTGTGTGTGTCTACAAGTGATACACAGTGATTACGCTCCATACCAATTTTCTCAGCAGAGTGACTGGCTTCATTTTCTTCACAAGAAGTTGATTGGGCAGCAGATTCCTAGCGTAGTGAATGGGGGAAATGTTAAACATCAGCAAAGGTCTCTCTGCACATCAGGCTGGGAATTATAAATAGCATACATTCCTGAAATTAGGAAGCTAGTTATGACATGCAAATGTGCCAATTGAAATATCTTAAATTAATTCTTAAATGATCCACTCACGCACCTTCAAGGCAGCCATATCATCGTACAGCTTAGTGACGAGGCAGTTCTTTTCTTCAAGTTGTTCCTCTAGTTGTCTTATCTTCGTATTCATGTCCTCTATGGCTTCGTCTGAGATATGAGCATACAGTTTCTGGTTCTCTTCGCTCATCTTCTCATTGGCATACTTCATTTCCTCTAGATCCTTCTGGAGTCCCTCGGTGTCCCTCACCACCTCCACCAGGTTGCTCCTCAACATGTCCCTCTCCTTCTCCAGGTCCTCAATGCGAATCTGAAGCCCCTCCCGGGATTCCTTCAGCCCTTCCTCTCCACTGGCTTCATCAGTCCTCATCGCCGCGCTTTGTTCCTGCTCTAGCTCTTTGATGCGGTTCTGCAGCTCTTGTTCCCGTTCGCCGTAGTGTCTGGATGCCTCCGCGTGGCTCTCCTCCAGAACCGTCGTTACTGTCCGTCTTAGTTCCACCTCCTCAGCCAGGGACTGCAGCATGGCCTGCAGATCGGCTTTCTTCTGCTCCAGCTCCGACTTGAGCGCAGTCAGTTCAGAGTCCAAAAGGTTCCTCTCGTCTTGAGCGCCGGAAAGGGCAGAGAACGCTTCCTTAAGTTTGTATTCCTGATTGTCCCTTTCTGCGGAGAAGCCTCGGACGGTCAGCTCAAGAGAGGACAACATCTCCTGTCTCTCCCTGATCTCTGCTTTCAGGTTCACCTCTATCTTGGCTTTTTCCTCTGCCAGATGTTCAATCTCAGCATCCTTTGCTTTCCCAAGGCTCTGGAGCTTTGTCTCCATCTCCACACTCAAACTCTCAAGCTTATTTTCCTTCTCCTCTTGAATCCACTGGATCTCCTTGGTCCGCTCCATGAAAAACATGTCTAGTTGCTCCTCGAGTATCTGGACTTGGGACATCGAGCAGTCGCGCTTTGTGGTCAGGTCCTCGACGATCTCTCGGAGTTCATGGACCTCATTGTCCTTTGTCTGAAGTTGAACAACGATAACCTCATTCTGTTTGGTCAGCTCCTCCAGCGACTCCTTTAGCTCAAAGGCTAACCTTCTGTCTTCTGAAACAGAGGCTTGGGGTGGGACAACACAGTCCTCCATTGGCTGCTTGCTAACGAGCTGTTCTTCAAGCTGCAGCTGCAATTCATTCAGACACAGCTTGAGGCTCTCGTTCTCATCTGTAGCTTCTCTGGACGACTCTACAAGGATGTTCTTTTCTTGCTGGAGTTCTTCAATCTGACATTGGAGATCCTGTACCGCCTTGGCACCCTGTTCTTTCATGGTCTCATACTGGGCAACAAAATTAGCCGTCCTCTGACCCAACTCATTTTCCAATCCTTGCAGAATGTCCTTGATTTGGACATATTCATCAATGGCTGTGTTTCTTTCATGATTCAAGGCTTCCAACTTAGCCTCAAGTTCTTCAATTCTGTGGTTGTGTTGTTTTTCTTGTGCTTCCTGGTTAAGATCTCCTGAACTCAATGACTTTTGGTCTTCTGGTCTAGCAAGGCTAGCGTATACTTGCCCTTCAGAGACAGATGGGAGGCTGTGACCATTAAGTACATCGGCTGTGTTATTGGTCTCCAATTGCTTCACTGTTTCATGAATGCCAGAGTCAGGAATTACGTCTTTCGAGGTTGTGTTTTGTTCAACGTGCACACTATCTCTAGTCATTTGGAGCTCGTTAATATTGAACTCCAATTCCTCCTTCTCTGCTTGAAATTCCTCCCTGACCCTCTCCAGCTCCATTTCCAGCTCGCCCTTCAAGTTTGTCAACAATGTCAGCTCATCATGCAGCATTGTGTTCTGGGCTTGGACATCTTCAAGGGCACCTTTCAACCTGCAGACGTCTGTCGCCTCCCCCTCTGCCACATCAGATTCCGCCAGTTCCAGCATCCTGGCGATCCCTGAACCTCGCATCGACTCCTCGTCTTCCTCTTGGACATCCTGCAGGTAGGTGTCTAAAACAAATGTTCAGTGTCAACAAAATATCTGGTAAAAGGCTGTTAAAAGGCTATGTCAACATCCTTCAATGACGACTGCTTTATCTGCTAGATGAAAAGGAGAGGCTGTGTCCACATGATACTGCATGTTTACAGTCCTGGACAATGCATGTGTGTGTAGTGTTGGCTTACCTTTTAAAGCCAGCTGCTCTGTCAGCTCGTCGTGGAGCAGAAGGAGTCGCTCCCTCTCCATCTCGCAGTCCTCCTCCAGAGCCTTCATCTCCTCTTGGTGCCGTGCGCCCTGCTGGGTCAGCTCCTCTCGTAGGTTCTCCATGTCCTGATGTGCCAGCGCTAGCTCCTTTTGGAAATGTTCCTGTGATTGGTGGGCCGCCTCCATGTCGGCCACGAGGGTCTTTATTTGATCTAGTAGACAAGGCTGCACTTCCTCCGAGGGACATGGGGAGTCGGAACACTTTGGTTTGTAGTAGTCTGTGAGCAGGTTTTGGAGCTGTGCTACTTCCTTCTGATGGGTTCCGTTGAGTTTCTCGATGCTCTCCTGAAAGGTCTCCATTTGTCTCTGATGATCTTCTTTCTGAGAGTCAAGTTGACCACGCAGTTGGTCCAAATCATCCTACAAATCATCAACATCAACATAAATATCAGAATATTTGATTGATTGAGATATATATATATATATATATATATATGATATATATGTATTTGACTTTATGTGAATATATACCCCCACTGTGGTCACTGTATTAGGTACATATGTAAGTGCTTTTATATATTTTCCAAGTACTCCCGGCCCGGCCTGCAAACCATCACCTTATCGTGGTGGAGTGGTTTGTGTGGCCCAGTGAACCTGAGAGCGATGTTGTCTGGAGCTTCGTGCTCCTGTTAGGGTTTCCCTTGGCAAACTGGTCTTGGAAGAAGGAACAGACTAAGAATGGTTCAACCACTGCCTTGTGGCCCGAGAGTGGGAAGGATAAGGGAGCACACCGGCAGAAAAGCAACCTCTAGGTAGACCAATCCCCCATCTAAAAGGTCAAACTTTCGATTACAGAAACACTGAACGATATATATCTAACACCTTAAAATTGGGAGAAAGAGGACCTTCAACCGGAAGGAGGATGAAGCCTTGAGGTCAAAGCCGACAGGAAGCCACAAGGCGGAAGCTTCTTAATCCTACATCTGTCACAAAGATCGGAACATGGAATGTGCGCTCAATGCATATCACAGGAAAAGCGCAGACCATCACGAATGATATGAAGGCATATGGCATCCATATACTTGGAATTGCTGAAGCCAGGTGGAAGGAAGAAGGACAAACACAGCTTTCATTAGGAGAATCAATCATATACTCTGGACACACAGGAGGTAATGCTGTTCACTCAGATGGGGTGGCAATCATCAAATGAAGCCCAGAAGACCCTGTTAGGATGGGAACCAGTGAGCCCAATGATCAATATGGCCAAATTCAAGACCTCACATAAGTGCATCGCTGTTAACATCATCCAGTGCTACGCAACCACCAATGAAGCAGAGGGGGAGGCAAAAGAAGATTTCTACCAAAGGCTAGAGGAAACCATGCGGAAATGTAACGAGAAGGATCTCACCATCTGAATGGGGGATTTGAATGCAAAGGTTGGCAGCGATAACACCTGCTTTGAACAAGTGATGGGAAAGCATGGCCTTGGAGTGGTGAACGAGAACGGTGACCTCTTTGCCAACCACTGTGCTAACAACAATCTGGTCATTGATGGAACCCTCTTCCCCCACAAACCATGCCACCGGGTTACTTGGGTATCTCCTGACATGGAGACAGAAAACCAAATAGAGCATTTCTGCATCTCAAAGAGATTCAGGCGGAGCCTTCAAGATGTTTGGGTGAAGAGTTGATTCAGCCATGGACCACCATCTATTGGTAGCTAACTTAAAACTTAAGTTGAAAAACATCACAATAGTACCTCAGGTAGTAGTAGTACCAAGGTAAGTGCTACAATGTGTCACTACTCACCATCAAAGATAAACAAGCAGACTTCCAAATAGAACTTAGGAACCGCTTCATAGCACTACAAGAAATGGAAGAGGAACCCAGAACAATAGAAAAACACTGGCAGCAAGTAAAGGAGGCATTTACAGGGGCCTGTGAAGCATCTGTCAGGCCCAAGAAGAGGAAACACCAGGAGTGGCTCTCACCTGACACCCTGATCAGAATAGAGGAAAGGAGGAAACTTAAGGATGTGTTAAACAATAGCAAAATAAGAGCAGCAACAACATCCTACTCCTGACCGAAATAATCCCAGTGAAAGATAAGGGAGGGAGGACATTGAATACACAAGAAGAACAAATGAAGAGGTGGGTCGAACACCTCTCGCACCTACTGAACCAACCATCTCCGGCAGTAACATCAAATATGCAACCTGCAGAAGTCAGTTGCCTGCAGACGGCCAACCAAGCAGAGATGAAAAAATCCATCATGCTCTCCAAGAACAAGGCACCTGGGGCCTCATTTATAAAGGTCTCTCCGCACGAAAATGTTGCGGAAACAGGGAGGAAATGTGCGTACGCATCTTTCACCACCAACGTTGTGATTTATACAAAAAAATCCATGCGGAAAAGAGTGCGCAGTTCTACGCATCCTTTCACCCTGGAGTATAGGTCCCGCAAAGTTTTACCATATCGGGTTGTGAACCACCAATTATCCCAAAAGAAGAACACTCCTACCTAACGCACATCACTTCAGATTTATTTTATTTATTTATTATTCATTTAATAAAAAGCACAGATTATGAAATATGAATTAAGGAAATATTATGTTACACTACAACCCTTTCAAATCACATCCTTGGCCAGACCAACTGTATCACTTAAGTTTAATTTATTAGCGAGATACATATATGTAGGCCTACATTAAATTAGCTATAGGCTATAGTAATTAATTATCCTATTGGCACAAGGTCTATAAGTAATGCTCCTGATGGACTCTGTATTCTAACCAGCTAAAATATGGCAGCTTTACATTGCTGGAGGATTTGGCGAGGGCTATGAGACATAAGCGCATCTTTCTTGGGCGTAGGCCAATTTTCCTGTGTAATCATAGGACAGCAAAGGCTCATTATATACTAGGAATATTCATTGATTAATTAGCATTGACCTTTTAAGGACTGTTATGGGACGATCTTGGGAGGAGCATGGCACTTGTGCACGAGCGCAAACTTCAAAGCACGTTGATATTTATAACAACAAGAGTGCGCAGAGGTGTGCGCCGCACGGTTTAATGGTCCAGATAATATACCGGCAGAAGCTCTTAAACCAGATGCTGTACAACCTGTTTGGTAGGACCTGGATGGAAGAAGACATGCCTGGGGAATGAAAGGCCATCTGGTAAAAAATACCCAAGAAAGGCAACCAAAGCCTCTGCGACAACTATAGGGGTATAATTCTTCTATCCGTACCAGGCAAAATCCTAAACCGGGTAATCTTGCAACGCCTCAAGGCAACAGTGGACGTAGAGCTTAGAGACAACCAAGCTGGATTCAGGCAAAATAGATCATGTGTCGACAAAATAGCAACTCTGAGAATCATATTTGAGCAGTCACAAGAGTTCACCACTTTACACAGTATTTCTGGACTTTGAGAAAGCATTCGACAGTCTGGATAGGGAAGTGCTCTGGCAACTGATGAGACATCAAGAACATTTATACTGGAATGCAATGTAGAATCATACATGAAGGCCATTTGACAGAAGCATTTCACATCACAACAGGAGTTAGACAAGGCTGCTTACTTTCTCCATTACTATTCTTATTAGCGGTCGACTGGATCATGCGGCGAGCCAAGGATGACCTAGAATTTGCAGATGATATTGCACTACTGTCCCAAAACCACAAACAAATGCAAGAGAAATTGAGAGAGGTAGAACAGAAGGCAGCTGAGACAGGTCTCCACATTAGCACACAGAAGACCAAAGTGCTCAAGGCCAATACAAAGACGCTGGCCAGCTTGATGGTTAACCACCAACCACTCGAGGAAGTCAACTCCTTCATTTACCTAGGAAGTGAGGTAGCGAGTGATGGCGGATCAGAAGTGGATGTAAAGAGGAGAATAGGCAAGGCAAGATCTGCATTCGGCATGATGGGGGCCATATGGAGAGCAAGTAACAAATCACTCAAAACCAAAATACGGCTATTCAACTCAAGCATAAAAAAACATACAACAAAGAACCTCCTGAACAATCTACAAGTCTTCACCAATTACTGCCTCAGATGTATCCTTAACATCAGATTGCCTGAGAAAATAAAGAACAAAGAGCTGTGGGAAAAACTAAAGCAACCTGCGATAGAAGTGGAAGTAAAGAAACAAAAATGGGGATGGATTGGGCACACATTGCGTAAACCAAAGAATTCTATCACACGCCAAGCCCTGCAGTGGAACCTACAGGCTAAACGTGGTAGAGGAAGACCAAGAAACACCTGGAGGAGGAGTGTCATAGCTGAGATGGAAAGAGCTGGGGCCACATTTATAAAGGTCTCTCCACACGAAAATGGTGTGGAAACAGGGAGGAATTTGGCGTACGCATTTTTCACTGCCAACGTCGCGATTTATTTTTAAAAATCCATGCGGAAAAGAGTGCGCAGTCCTACGCATCCTTTCACCCAGGAGTAAAGGTCCCGCAAAGTTTTACAAACAGCAGTCTCCGGAGACAACCACAGGAATTGGAGGCGGTAATGCACCATATCGGGTTGCAAACCACCAATTATCCCAAAAGAAGAAGAACACTCGGGATACCTAACGACTAACACACATCGCGCATATCACTTTGGATTTTTTCTCTATTTCTTTTTAAATTAATTTAATAAAAAAGCACCCATTATGAAATATGAATTAACGAAATGTTACGCCACAACCCTTTCAAATCACAATCCTTGGCCAGACCAACTGTATCACTTAAGTTTAACTTATTAGCCTGATACATATACAGTAGGCTATATGTAGGCCTACATTAAATTAGCTATAGGCTATAGTAATTAATTATCCTATTGGCACAAGGCCTATAAATAATGCTGCTGGTAACCTCTCTATTCTAACAAGCTAAAATATGGCAGCTTTGGCATTGCTCAAGGATTTGCCGAGGGGTATGAGACATGACATGAGGCGTCTTTCTTGGGCGTAGCGCCGTAGGCCTATCTATTTTCCTGATAGGTCAGCAAAGGCTTGTTATATACTAGGAATATTCATTGATCAATAAGAATTGACCTTGTAAGGACTGTTACTCTGTAAAAATAAGAATTCTACCTACCCTGAGTTCTTGTCTTTGAACTGTTAGGGGAACTACAATAGGCCTAGATGTTTTGGCACAGTCACTCTCTCTGTAGCAAACATATGACAGGGGACGATCTTGGGAGGAGCATGGCGCTCGTGCACGAGCGCAAACTTCAAAGCACGTTGGTATTTATAATGCCAAGAGTACATAGAGGTGTGCGCCGCATGGTTTTTTAGATCTGAATATTTTTGTGTGTACGCAGATTATGAGGTTTGGGCGTACGCAATGTTTTAGGGAGGGTTTTACACAGAGTTTTAGAAATACATAGATCCAGATTGCAAGATCTGGAGAAGCTGGCACAGAACAGGACGAGGTGGAGTATTGTCAGTGGCCTATGCTCCTTATCGGAGCAACAGGCCTAAGTAAGTAAGTCATATTGACAGCTCTGCCAACGGCTTGCTTGGTTGATCTTCTAAGCAGTTCAGTCATAAACGTAAATATTGTAGGAAAAAGGATTGGGCACCCCTGGTTTAGGTTCAGTCGTTGTTCAGGCATTAGGATGTGAGATAAACATTTGCATGTTTACCTAATCGTCAGATCACCAATAGAAGGATAAAGTAACTTCCTGTTCATGTCATTACATATATACATAACACCAGGTAGTTTTATTTCTGTCCGTCTCCGCACCAGTATGGTCAATATATATTTACTTCACTAGTTGTGTCTATATTGTTCCACTACATAACCTAATCAAACAGACCCATCATTAATGTTATGAGAAAATTGTATAATTTGTAAGTGGCCATCAGCCGCATACCGACCAGGACTTTTTCAGTCCCAGGCTTTTTTTTTTTTTGGCTACGCCCACGCATTTGCACCCTTCGTCGCATACGCACCACAGGGAAGTCCGAGAGGCTTACCAACGGAGTGTCGGCGAGCTACGACCAGCTAAGAAAAGTACCACCTCTGCTGGAGGACTTTCTGAGCCACTGTAAGAGTCGCTGAGGGGCGGATCCTGGGCAGATCCTCTCTCTAAACCGCACCCACAAAACCTCAAAACAGGAAAAGTACGCCTGGTCGGTACGCGGCTATTGGGTGTAGCTTGTAGGCTACAAAGACATTATTAAAAAATGCATACATTGTTTTCTTGTAAGGAATCTGGCTCAATATTTGAGTTTCATCTCACCTTACTCTGCTTCTTTGTCTTCTCAAGATCCTTGCAAGACAACACCAGTCTTTGCTGACACTCTGCCTTTTCCAACAGTAATGCCTCCATTCTCTCTGTCAGCTCCTGGTACACATAAAACATGCATGTCAGTTTGTACGGCCACACAAGTACATTTGCACAAAAACACAAGTCAGTAGGGAAGTTGTATTATTGTCGACTGAAGAGAAACAATAATAATTGACCTGCAATAAATTGGGGTGGACTGCATTGCTGCTGCTGGCTTTTGATTGTTTGAATGTTTCAACTTCTTTCTCCAAATCTTTAATAGAAAAGACGAGAGAGGGAGTGTTATATTGACATATAATCCGCTAAATGATTGAGTACATTTATATATAATGCAAATACATGGCTACAAACCTGTACATTTGGTCTTCATTTTCTGCATGGCTGCGATTTGCTTCTTGGCAAACTTGATAAGGTCATCTTTGGACAGGGTGTCCAACTAGCATTTTTTAATAAGGTAGACATAAACAGATGGACATCAATGCAATGAAACACAATTGAAACAACTTTACTTGGAAGGAGGAAGCAAGGCAGAGGCAAGTTATGAACAGCACCTTTGACTTGGGTGCACCTGCTGGAGGCGAAGCCACAGCCTGGGTCCCAGCGCCACCGGGTTCCTGTTGCAGCACATTCATATCGAAGGGTTTAAAGGACAGCACTGAATCGATATTGCATGAAGATGGGCGAAAATAATAGAATACCACACGCAAGCAAGTGATGTTACACATTCATCACTACTAAAGCCGAATTAACCGACGACATCATACCTCCATCTCGACGGATCAAGTGTTGATCTTCTCTGTATGGACACGTCCAGAAGTTAAACGTGGTGTTCCGTTGAAATAATTCCGAATACGTTTAAAAGGTCGTGCTCTCTTTCGGAGTTAATGCTATATCGTCTCCACTGTTTTGATTCCAGTACCGAGCCACGGACTTCCGCAATCGTCAGACCACATGACGTCAGCTGTGTCGTGCTGATGTTAGGGTTGCCAGATTGGGCGGGAAATCGGGCCCAATCTGGCAACCCTGGCTGTCGTCCCACTCTTTCTTGGCCCTATATGCTGTTGCAATGTTAAAATATATATTCTCTTTTTTTGACATATTTTTAACATATATATATTTATATATAGCCTATTTAGATAAAATATCGGAAAAACAGGGTCAGACAAACGTAAACAAACGTAATGCATTATTCGCTCAGCGTACAACAGAGAAAATAAAATCAATTCTATATTTTCAGCAGAATTACAATAGTTAGAAGTTCAATACTTTGGTCTAATTCTACGATTATGTGGACATACAATCTTAAAGAATTGACCCGTTGCGAATGGCTGTGCTCTATGTTCAATCTGCCATCTATTATGAAAGTGTCTGTATTGAGCCTGAGGCATAAGGCCCTTCAGTAAACTGCCTCTCACTTTGACACTTTTATTTGGTTCCACTTCACTCTGTCTCCACCTTCCGTGGTGTTCGGATCAGATGGGGTGCTCCAATGACACCCTTATCTGGAGGAGATTCATGTCTATTCCATCATGCTCTCTAGCATCAAACTGTTGACCCTGCCTCAATAAAACACAGTCATCCATCAAAGCCTCTCCCATGTGTACATTTGTCGAGCCCCTAGTGGCTTTGCTGCTATTTCCCTCCCCCTCGTTGCTGCCACTCAGGGGCAGTGACTGGCACAAGTGACATGTGAGAGTAACCAGGGAATAATGGATGGGATGGTCGAGTCTATCAAAATGAAATGTATTCAAACTTTCCCTCTTCCTTTCACTCGCTCTGAATCATCAGAAAGCACATTCAGTGTGCATATTTTTCCATCTGTGTCAATGAAGTCAGGGATAGGTTTTAGATTCCCTCCCTCCCTCTCCCACTCTCTCTCTCATACCCTCCCTCACACTTTCTTTCTAAAAGTCATTCGGTGAGCCAGATGGGCCCATTGAATCTCAGCTATTAAAGGTCCTTGCCATTGGTTATATTTATGTCATTCTGTATTTACAAAAATACTATTCAAAGCATCCGCATAAGCCTCAGAGCACAATATACACCCTCTAGATGTATTAATATCGAAGTTTTTGCTCATCTGAAAATGCTAAATGAAATGCTGGGTTGGGATACTGAAATAAAAATAAGGTTGGGTGTGTCGGTTTGACAGTGCAGCTGACTGGAAAGAAACGCCAGTTATACTCATGTCTGGTTTGCTGAATATTATTATTATAAGACCAAATGTATCATGTTTTTTTCATATAGTAGCAATTTCATATCAATGTTCCAGAAATCACTACTGGCAAGTGTTGAAGGTCTCAGTTTTTTACAAGCTCAATCTCAACAACACAACAAACAAACAAACAAACAAACAACCAAACAACCAAAACAACAACATCAACATCAATAATATGTTGTTGTTTGTTGAGATATCCTTTCTACTGTGATTCTTACTCTGCATTTTTTTTTCCAACTTCGTTCTCCCCTTTTTACCCTCTTCCCAATCAGTGATGTGTGTGTGTGTTGTTCTCCAGCGTGTGATTGAAGCAGGTCCTCCCGGTGGGGCACTTCCAGACCCCTTGCCGTGTATAGGAAGGGTGTGAGGCACTGATTGACTGTAAACAACAGGTTGACAACTGGCTTGATTGTGCTTTTGACTTTGGGTCAAGGGGATTATGGGACCAAACTGTTGCCTCTGTTAGCTTGCTTGAGCACGGGAAACCTGTTAAAGTGTTCTCAAGATGACTGTCGAAAAAAATGCTGGCATCTTCATGGACGGATGTATTTCTAGGCTCTCTTGTGATTTTACTTGTGATGGCGAGGTCAACAATTCCTGCAAATGTGGCTGCATAGTTCACACATGGTTATAAGCGACCGAATGCATTGGATTAATTAGCCTTCGTTTTAATGACTGACATTAATTGTATGGATATGCAATATATTAACATGTGAATGGCATAACGACACTATGGCAACATGACACACTGGTTCCTCGAGGTAATCTTTTTTTTTTTTTCTTCATTTGTTCTGTCGCTGACATTTTGCCTTCGTAGTCTGGCGCTGGCAGCCCATTAATAGCCCTTGTGACATTTTCCTTTATTTCTCAATCAATGGAGCCTCTCGGCGGTCTTCACTCATAAAGACTCTTAGATAAAGATCTCAATAAATTAGTTATATAGTTAGTAGACACTATAAACTATAAAGACTGTTGTGTGTGTTTTGGCATTTTAATATTTAATATAAGTATGCTGTTTTATGTATGATGTATGTATTTATGTCATAAAACTGTTAAGCACTTGCAATTACCTTGTAGCAAAATTACCTAATAGACAGAGGTCGCTGTGAAAATGACACTGGTGACTATCGTTCTATTTGGTCGAACATGCTTCGCCAGGTCGCTTCATGCTGTAAAATATTGATGGCATCAGACTCACATCCTCCCAGCTGGAGACTAGAGAGTGCATCAGACCAAAGTGAGTAGAGACAAATATGCAGTTTGACCTTTGATCGTGGATGAATTGATAGGAGCCCTGGGATGGAAGACGGACATTTGAATTAGAAAAGAATAAGTGTCTCAAAATGTCATTTGTAAATAAATACAAGTAATTACGGTCTCTATGTACCTACTAAAGTGTTGATTTTTTGCCTTTGCCTTTCTATATTGTAGAAACACACCTTATTCGTAGGGATAACATCTATGAACCTGACCTCCAGCCTGTTGTGAATGCACCCTATTTCTCTGAGTCGCACATCAATGAATTTGTCGCAAATATTTTTCAGTAGCATAAAACTTAAGGAATAATCCAAACCTTACAATGTATTATTCTAAAATATGTGAATTGTACTCGTATTGAACTCACAGACTTACTTTTCGGGTGCGGTAGCTTTAGTGGCCAAACAACTCAGCACCGGGCCCCAATGCAGATAATGAAAGCGGCCACCCCCGATTCAATTTCTCTGCATATATGGTAGTTTCGCCACTGGGTAGCTTATAGGATTTGCCGGGAGAGGGCCAACAGTTGATCTCCTTCCATCAGCCATGTTGGCCCTCAGTGCTCTGCAAAGCCCACGTCGCAACCACCTTGAACGCCTCCAGGAAACGCCTCCCTTTTTTCGACAAACCAGCTGGAACCTAACAGGAATGGCACCAAGAAGTCTTGGCAGTTTATCATCCCTTCATCCTCCTGTAAAACCGCACTGGGCACCAGCAATGTGGTGCTCTGAGACCATTTTGATGGTGAGACTGCACTTTAAACAATTAATTGATTGATTGATTGATTGAGCTAGTCACGATCTGGAAAAAAGAAATACCAATTTGCCTGATTTTCTCCTAATTGCTTAAAGATGATCTCAATTTATCAACTTACCACTTACTTGAGTGGGTAATTACGAGAGGTCCCTGAAGAGTGGCATTCCGCGAAGGTTGGGTTCTCTGGTGCATTCATTCAGGTTACCTGGTTACTGCGGTCAAAGGTCAACTGATCATTAAGAGACTAATAGCTTCTCTTAGCCCAAGGTCTGGAGGTTAACAGCAAATCTGAAACTGGAATTGTAGGTTGTAATTGACCCATATAGATCAGATTATCTCCCTTACCAATACAGTTTAATCAACAATTATCTTATATGTGCCCTGTTACCTGCCCAATGCAGATTTTCTGATTTGATTCTTTCTAATTCCATTTCCTTAGGGGTGGAAAATGCTTCACACAGTGAAAATGTAACATCAATAACATATTTAGGGCCTAAAGTATCAGTATTGATTCACGACTCAGCTCAGCTTGTTTGGAATAGGAGATAAATGGCCTCTCTGGTTCTCTCTCAAATAATCAATTTAATTTCCCACAAAAAAAATAGCAGTGAGGTGACAGCATTTATGTTGCTTCAGAACAGCCTGGGGTGATTTGATCTGATAACACTAACCCTCACATAGTAGCAAATTATTTATTTGATTTAATAGAGTTCAATACACTTTATCCATGGCAAAGGCATTATTCCCCAAATATTCATATCACAGGAAATAAAATAAAGGAAAGTTATAAGGGATTAAATGAGCTGCTGCCCTGGCATAGATTTGTCCAGATCAGTGTGCATGCCTAGATACAGTATATTCAAAACCTTTATCAATGGTGTGTTGAAGGCAGGACAGCGGCTAAACTTTTCTGTCATTTGTTTACATAAACAAGACCCCAAAACGTAATACCAGTCGAGTGGGGGGGACCTAAATCATTTTCTGATTAAACTAATATTCAAGTTGAGTATTAGTTTTGATAGTTGGTGGAGAAATGGGTTTCGTTGTCAAAAATTGACAAATGTGGCAAAAAAAAGCATCAACAAGTCAATGTAGGAATCTCTCCTCAGCAATGACACCTTAACACCAAAAATGACATGACATGTCAACATTTACTCCACAAAATGTCTCTCTCACTTGCTCTCTGAACAAATGAACCTGGAATTAACACTATTCGTGTTAGATAGTATGCAGAAAAAATCATTGTACCATAAACTATTCTAGTCCGAAATCTATTCTATTATTTCAGAGGAACATTTGCACAGTGAGAGCTGTAGAAGTAACATTAAGCTAACACAATAGACAATGGAATGACAAGTTGAAGTTTAGGGGGTCTTGGTTTGGATTGGCAAATTGTGTCTCCCTCTGTGATATGGGTCAATTAATGGCTTGGCTCGTGTAGATGTAATTATCTTTCCCCATTCAGAACTGGTAATGAGATTATACTTAACCACTTCCTCTTACCGCCTCGAACCGCAATGAAGATGAATCAGAATTGGTGAACAGGAGCATGTAATGACTGCTTGTCTCTCACTGTTGATTAGTGAGAGACTTTCTATCTGTCTGTCTGTCTGTCTGTCTGTCTGTCTGTCTGTCTGTCTGTCTGTCTGTCTTTCTATAGTGTCTATGGCGCTCTTTAGGGACTTAACCTACAGATATAATTAGGACTTGTTGTGCCATTTTACTCTCTTTCTTCCTCTTTCTAATTAATTGATTGGTTTATTACTTATGCAGTTGTTCAATTAGTATCTTTGGGCACCATGGGTATTACACAAGCCTTCTATTATGTCCCATTGGACTATATCATGAAGTATTCATGCTGAGGGTTTTCAAATACACACATGTGCATATTATGCGCATACAGATTCCCATCTATGCACTGAGGCCGTTTACAAGAGTGAACACTCAGTTCTGCTTCCTGAGCAGTGGAGAGTAGAGCTGGGGCTATTCCCGCAGCCCGCTCCCAGAATCAATCCAGAAGACAGCCTTACAAGGCTGGCCCAACCAACAATTTACCACATGGTTAGATGGTGTCCTGACCGATGACAATCAATTAAATCATTTCAGTTTGGTTTTACGAAGCGCTGCTGCGTGTCTTTCTGCTGTCCATCGATGTTGTTTATATTCTGTGATGAAAATAAGCTTTGGCGAGGAAGGCAAGACAAATCATGCGGCAGGACATTTCAATACAAATGCTTTCTATTTGTCTACCAAGCTTTGGTTTGACCTTACTGTCTCTTTTGCATCTGCATTCTACAATTCAGTAGATTTATACTCCTATGTTTAATTTTCTCTTATTCTCTCCCAGACACACACACACACACACACACACACACCTCACACACACACACTCACATACACACACACTCACACACACACACACACACACACACACACACACACACACACACACACACTAAGATAAATGCACTATTCT
>OMLJ01051016.1:0-17820 GCA_900302595.1 Gadiculus argenteus | reverse complement strand
AATGTATAACTCCATAAAGTGCATCCGCGATCAGCATTGAAATTAAACTTGGAGCCAAAGTAAATATCTTTGAACAGCTGCATAAATCAATTACATTAATTGAATGTTTATGCAGCTGTTCAAAGATATTTATCATCAAACCAAAGTAGGAACCCATAGACCTAATGCAGGCCGTCGTGTGTGATGATGACCTTTGGTCTACATAACCTCAGTAGCAATTAGTCCGCTTTGTTTTTCAGGGTCTTTCTCGTATAGGAGTGAAGGTTAATAAAAGTTGTGTGTGTTGTTTTTAGTTTAATCTGATTTTTAAATTTCGAATCTTTCAGGTATTGTTGTTTTTGGAATCAACAGACCAAAATCCAAAAATGCTATAAGCAGAAACCTGGTGAAACTGGTACGTTTTTAAAATCCAGTTTAACTAATGTTTACTCGTATAGCTATGGAGTTTAAAGATACTAGTAGCTATACCTTTTGGGTTTCATACTATAGTCACATGGTTTCAGAAAAATTAAGCTTCTCCTTCAATACATTTCTCAATATTTTATGAATTTATTTTGGTAATGCATTAAGATGAATCACTGATACCTTTTTTAAATCAATTTTTCAAGTTGCTTTTGTCTTAGATTTGTGACTACAATCCAGTTCACTCCTGTTATAACAATACTTCTTTCATATTCTTTCAGTTGGCCGAGGCTGTGGATGACGTTAAAAAAAATAATAAAGTACGAAGTGTCATCATATGCAGTTTAGTCCCTGGAATATTCTGTGCAGGTAAAGATCCATTTCCCATTTGATACAGTCAAACATTCATTCATCTCTCAATTGGTTATTTGTTATCATTAATGAACTACATATACTTTATAACCATATGAGGAACACAATTATAACACAGGCCTTTGCCAACACAGAGACTTGTTTTATTTCCTATCAGGTGCAGACCTCAAAGAAAGGGCAAAAATGCATCAAAGTGAAGTCGGCCCATTTGTGTCCAAGGCAAGAGCACTGATAACAGAACTTGGTAGGTGTGTCCACTCAGGAGCTGCTTCACAATACAATAATATGTAGCATGATCTTATCCACATATTCAAAGTACATAAGTCATACATAAAGGTTAATTAGTCTAATTATACTACATGATGCAGGCAAGGTTTCTAAATCATATCTCTCCATCTCATCTTTATCCAGACTGCTGTGGAGGCACAATTTAATTTTGGCACTCATTCTCTTTTTATCTTTTTTTTTTCTATTGTAGGCAATCTGCCAATGCCAACCATTGCGGCAATCGATGGTGCTGCATTGGGCGGGGGCTTGGAGATGGCCCTGTCTTGTGACATCAGAGTTTCATGTACGTAGCTCTTAAAACAAAGTTTCAGTGGAAGTTGTTGATGAACCTTTTTTAAACGATTTTCAAATGTTTTTCAGAACTCAAGCAAAGGTAGAATCTACAAATAAAAACCCTGTCATGAAAAAATGTCTGGCTTAGCTTCTTGGAATATTTAACAAAAACCGAAGCAAGCAAATGGACAATGAAAAGTCAAAACACTGAGGGGAAGAAAGTGTGTTTGGAAAGAGAGGAAGGAAGGGAGAAATTAGAGTCACTGCTGAGGCCATGTTAAAGGACCCAGAAAACAGATATCTTGTTGTTCTCCCTGCAATGGAAAGACATTTGTGCCTACTGACTTCTTTGTCAGAGGTAGCAGGGATCAGTGCAAAGAGTGGAATATGATAATAATTTACGTATCACCCTTGTGGTTACAGGGAAGAGGTTTGATCGTAATATTATCAAAAGAAAAAACCTGTAAACCTGTATTAAAAAAATGGTATATTTGTTATATTATATTGATTTATGATGATAGACTTTAATTATGACTTTATCTTTTCTGCAGCCAATAATGCAAAAATGGGTCTAGTGGAGGCCAAACTGGCCATCATTCCTGGCGCAGGTGAGCTTGTTTTTCTCTCTTCAAAGACCTTTGCAAACCGTCCCTCAAGCGTGGAGAGCCTCCGCTTATTATCTACTCCAATGTTAATTAATGAGCACTCGAATGGGAGTGTGTGCAGGATTAAATATTCCCCCGCTGTGAAAACATGGGCATCCTATGCTTGAGTATACACAATTGTATTAAAAGTGAGGTCACTGTGCCATTATGTCATACAAGGCTACGCGTGTTTGTCACTATGCCTTGTGTAATATTGTATTACATAGTGTATGTCGCAAGGTAATCGTCACTCATGTTTTTCGCAATGCAGATCCTCAAGGATCAGTGCAAATACCGCCCTAATCCCCTTGCACAATGACAATAACATCAGGTTGCGAGAGGAGGTTTCCTACGCCTACACAGACAGTAACGGTTGTAGAAGAGATGTAGACAAACCATTCAAAAACCGTACAGTCTCGAGCGGGGCTCTCTCGTCAATTGCCGTGTCCTTTAGTGTCTCCAGCATTTGAATCCACATTAACCCCATGCAAAGGCCGGTATGTCGGCCCACAACTCGTTTACCGGAAACCAACGTCTGACCCGCTGGTTCCGTGTGTTTCTCCAGGTGGTACGCAGCGTCTGCCCCGGTGTATCGGCGTGGCCCTCGCCAAGGAGCTGATCTTCGCGGCGCGCGTGGTGGACGGGGTGGAGGCCTGCCGCCTGGGCCTAGTGAGCCACTCGGTGGAGCAGAACCCGAGCGGGGACTCGGCCTACCTGCGGGCCCTCGCGCTGGCCCGGGAGTTTAACCCTCAGGTACGTTCAGCTCTATCCCAACTATTCATTCGTATTTTTGACTTTTTTTTTTTTTGCTTTGATTCCTGTGAGAGAGCGTTTGGTGATGGTGGAAATGATAGTGATGTTATTATGTTGTCCACAATATGATCAGCCGGAGAACTCTGCAATGAAATGCTCAAATATATTAATAAATACAAGCATTGGCACACAAACATTAGTCAGCAATATCGCCCATGTGTTAGTTGAGAGCCAAGCCAAGCTAAGTGGTGTAGCTCCCTAGTAGCACGAGGGACCTTTATGTTCCTAATGTTCTGTAGCCAAGCTACAAGCTATGTTTTTATACATATTTATTTCAAACCATTAGGCGCTTAATGGGACGTCTAAGTCTTCTCACATGTGCATGGCCAGGCGCCTCACACGCAGACCACCTTGTTCTTCAAAGCTGAAGCTAAGTTGTAGATCGGTAGCTCAGGACATTCTCAGGGCATTCTTCTGCAGTATATTTAATGGAATAATGACAGACCTTCATAGACCTTCTAGAATAATGAACAGCGAAACATGTTCAGTTTTTACCTCCATAGAGTTAACTGATATTTTTTTTCCTCAAAGGGACCGATTGCAATAAGAATGGCAAAGTTGGCCATTAACCAGGGAATAGAGGTGAGTACTGCACGATGAGCACCACACTATCTTACCTTTACTGCACGTCCTTATCTGAAGGTTTATAGTCTTCATAGTCAGTTAGTGTTTTTCTGTATTCTGAGCAATCTGACTTACTGCTAAAAGTATGAGGACATAAAAAGTGTGTTGGCATGTGGCCCTATCCATCCATTCATTATTTTTATATAAATGTAAAAAAAAAACATTTACATTTACTTACAATGTGGGATGATTACAATTAAATTACACCAGAAATTCTTATTTGCTGTCTGTGAAAACTAGAAGTCATCATAACACTACATTTTTCCAGCACTTTTTTTTCTTAATTTGCACGCCTTGTATAAAGGATGAACCAAGCGTAATATTCGTTTCCTGTTGTAGCTGAAATCCATTTATGAAATGATCAAGAGGGGAGATACACTTCCAGTAAATCTGCTGATTTGTGTAGCAGTAGAGAATTGATTTGGGCTGATCATATTTCTTCCTATAGCTCCAGTGTTAGCAACGATAGTGAGGACATGCACATCACCTTCCATGCACACAGGAAAAATACAATTTAGGAGCTATGGTTTTCTTTAACAAGCGGATTGAACTCTCCTTGTCTCCTTTACTAGGTGGATTTATCTACAGGACTGGCCATTGAAGAGGCATGCTATTCCCAGGTATTTGCAGCATGAGTCATTGTTTTTGTTATTTACTACCCAGTTCACACATTGTTCACTCCTAGACTAAACAAAAACATGTGTTGGCCTAGTGAGTCACAAAAAGTATGAAATATTCCGATATTGTTATGATAAATAATGGACAATTGGACATTGTACCGTTATGCTGTTTCTGTTTCATCTTATGGTCTCTTGGTTACTAGTTGGCGAACAACAATTCTTGTGCCAAAAGGAGTACATATAATATTATTCCGCCATTGAAAGGATAAACCCAATCTTGCATCGTATTTTAAAAAGCTCATGTTTTGAATACTAACACCATAAATGTGTTTTTTTTGTTTTGTTTTTTTCAAGGTGATCCCAACAAAAGACAGACTGGAAGGTCTCGCTGCCTTCAAGGAGAAGCGAACACCCAAATTCAAGGGGGAATAAACCCGCCACAGCCTTCAGCACTGCCCAGCCGTCCCACGACTGCTTCTGTGATGGTTCATAGACAGCCACATGTGCGGTCTCCTAATGCAAATGTGAATACGATTATCAAGTTTGTTCTGAATCAACAGAGTACCCTTAACAAGCCTCAGGCTGGGGGGTTTACGTGCATATTTTTTAATGCAGATTATTGGGAACCACAGCAATGGTTGCTGAAAAATCTATATGGTGATCAATCATCTGGTGATATGTTGCATAAATAATGTAGATTATACGCTGCCAAATTGGGGCATAGTAACTATTTGGAGACCTATTAGATATTTAGAAGAAGTCTAATATTTTTCTTCATATTTAATTTGGGTTCTGAAAAAAATTGTCTCAACTAATAATTCATGACTGTAATGCACCATCAGTTAGTAAATTGACTAAACATACTATTAGTAAATAAAGATATTCTCTATATGACATAGTAATGCTGCCCCATTTGTCTCAGCATTTTTATTTTTACTAAAATTCAAACTAATTTTAAACTAATTTAGATCAGTCAGCGCTCACGTTACGACTGATACAGTTAACGGCATGTACTTGTATTCCTCAGCCTACCCAATAATCAAATGGTTGACTTTGTTATTTCCAATAATGTATATTAAATATATTCAAATGTACATACAAAATTGATGTCCAGTTTTTGAAATTCAGTTTGAGTGTCACCAAGGGATCAGAATGATGGTGGCCACAGGAGAATAGTTATCAACATAAAAACAGCAAATGGAGCTAGACCGTTTTCACTAGAGAGGAAATGCCAGTGTAGCTCATGTATGCCAAACATGGCAATGTTACGGGCCCCTTGTCACAAGTTATTTGCACTTGACCACTGCCAACTCTAAACAGTAATTTATAGCTCAGATTAAGTCAAATTATTATTTTAATACATATATTTATATCAGGGCTCAAAATCAAGATTCTTTTTTTATAGATGATTAATCTCACAATAATTTTTTTGATTAATCAGTCTATACAATTTCTTATAATAGCAAATGCTATGACAAGTTAACAGTCCAAAGTGATGTCTTAAATGTGCTGGCTTGTTCTGACTAAAAAACCATAATGATCGATGGTCAAAATTAGATTTGCTACATTTCTGATCAACTAGTGTGCAGCTGTAATATTGATTGACATAAAAGATTTGAACCATGAATAAGATAACACTGAGGGAAATTTAGGAAGGTAATCTAGATACGATAAAGTTGAACACCAACACAATTATTTTAATATTAAAACAATGTTTATAATCAATATCCAAGTTTTGAGTATTATTTTCCATGTCATGTCTCTTGAGCACAATGTTTTACACGTTTTTTAATCTGTTTTGTGCTGGATAAGATAAGAGTTTTTGAGTCCCGGCTTTTGTTGTCACAGTTACAATACTGGTTAGATTTATGTTAGTATACAAGCTTGATCGATATTAAAGGTCTAGCACTTAATATTTAATTAAAAAAGGGACAATCAGGGAAATGAAATCCCTGATTATGTATACATTATGCATTAAATGAAGGAGCAAACACTAACACTCTTGTGTTAATCTAAATCTTATAATAATCTTCTCAAATCTTCCACCTCTCTTCTCCACATTTCCTGAAGAGCTATACATGTATGAAAACAGCAGTTGCACCAACCAGACCACCTAGCCCATGTGGAGGAGTTTATCTTCCAACCCAGGTATACAAAAATAGCCCTCAGCAACAGGTGGTTTACCGACGCAGTCCAACCTTCTGTGAGGATAACCAAAGTCGTTACGCCTGTGCTCAAAATCTGTCTGTCTGCCCCTGACTGTTGGGGCCTCGATGAGGAGCCAGTGGCATGCCTCTCCTGTGGCTTTCAGCTGTTTGTAGGCCGTTGTGGCTTTTCACTGCGAGGCCTTAGACATTGGGTGCACATCCACACTGTGGCTGCTCTGCTTCCGGCAGATGTCCCATCGCCCAGCCGAAGACGTTACCACCACAAGTGAAGGTTGCGTAAAGTGGGGTTCCGCAACCTTCTGGGACCGACTCCCTGGGAGGGAGAGGGGCTGAGGCATGTCCAGCATCTATTCCACCACATGCTAGTCCTGTGCTGCACCTTCTTCTCTCTGAAGGTGAGGTTACTATAGGGCAGGCAGGCTTGACACGTGTCGCTGTTCTCAACGCATGCTGTTGTTCAGAGTGACTGTTTAGCTTATAAGCTCTTGTTTTTGCTTTTGAAGTTGGCCTTCATCACACTGACAATTTGCTTTTGCATGGATACTCTGACCAGGACTAATGGCCATTCCACAGGTCTCCACCGGTGTATCTTATAGGCCTGGATGATGCTCCATTGTGTAACATTTTTATCTTCAAAGTTTTGTTGATAGCAGGAGTAGCAACAGTTATGAGTTCTAAAATGTATCCCCAAATTACATACTTTGTTCAGAAGTTAATTTTTTTTAAACTGACAGCAGTCTCAAACACCACAAATAATGTTTTGGGGATAATGTTGCTTCAAAATGTGCATTCAGAGATATGTCAGAACAAATTGTTCTTATATTAAAATTCAACAAACTCATATCTTCTCACTTCTCATAGTAGTCTTGATTAAAGAAAGCACAGAGTTCACAACATGCTGGTTACCGAGTCTTCTGTAAAACTACAATGACAGGTAGAGACAGGGTATTGAAAAAGTTTGTGATGGAAAAAGTAACCTCACTCCACTCAAATTCCTTCTTGGCAGCTACATAGGTAGATAGGACTATATCTGGAGGTTTACAAGAGGAAGGGGGTTATTAGCGTCTGATGTTATAGTAAGATAGATTGATAGAGAGAAAGAATACTGTTTGACAGCAGGATTCAGCATTCAATGTTTACTGTCTCAGCCTTTGGTCTGAGACAGTTTATCAGCCCATGAACGTTTGAATGACCATGGCAGATTTGGAGAGGGTGAAGGGATTTGAAGAGGGCCGCTCTAGAACCAGGTTTAAGCAGCAGTTATAGTCACCACCCATGATGTGACTGAGTACTTAAAGACTACTTACAAATGAGGGAACAAACCACGGCCATATGACTCCCTCCTAGTGGACAGGAAGTTATTCTGACTGAGTAAGGAATGGTATCCTTACATATTCACAAACCATATACATAATCAGAATATCAAAAGGAATTGTAATACGTTCTTGAAGCAGAATGTTGCGGTCTTGTTTTTGCCGCTTGTTGCGTCAAGACAGTTGATTGTGGTCACTTGTGGAACCAATCCTACAGTGTCTCAAGGAGATGTCTGAGATGTGGATGCAATCACATCAGCGAGGACCCGGGATGCATTATTGAGGGAGGAAGAATGTTTATCTAACCCTTGTATGACAGATGGGATTTAGTGCTCCACTACTGGATTCATCTGGAAGCTGGACATGGCAATGGGCCGGCTGACACAGGGTTGGAGACACCATCAAGGGAACTACAGATTCACAGGTGGACAGAGGGGTAGATGTGCTGACAGCCAACGCCCCATGTGAGTTCTTAAAGGTCAACACTTGAGCTTCAGTGTCTGCGTTACCAGAAACTAAATGCCAAATGGCTTACCTCATTTATAAACCCTGTTATTCAGAGGTAAAAACTTTTTAGCTGGCTATATTACAAACACAAAACATAGAAACCAGTGCTTTGCTGGCTGAATGACACCAAATCATACCCTGGTATGGGTTATAGGTACCTCGGTTTTGATGAGGTGATACTTGTGTACAACTTGAAAAGCTCTGTCTGACCCAAGTCTGTTAAGCTACATATTGGACAACACAGCATGTATTGAACATCACCTTATTTATTCACCAAATACAGGCATGACATCTATCAATTCAATCACCTAATTGACTAATTTACTAAACTTTGCTGTTGTTGTTTTTGTTGTTGTCGTTATACCCTGATTCACCACAGCCTGCCAATGACTTTACACATTGTAGGTTGAAATGTGTAAAAACAGAAAAAACTTTTTCGTAGCATTACAAGTATCAAACATAATACAAAGGCAAACTGATGGTGATATTTCTCAACAATTGTGAATTATATAAAAAAAATACTGCAAATTACAATGTACAAAGGGGCATTACATATATATTATTATTTTGGTTCAGTATATTAGAAGTGTAATGTGAACACTGAGCTAAACAGATACATCATAACATTGAATGTTTACAGTATAAAAGGGTTTAGAAACATGTTTGAACTTGAAAATGTAAAAGCTGCAGTGAAAAATGCACATAGTAAATGTTTGAAATCCTAATTCAAAGCAAACATAAAACCTCTAGCTTTAGCATACATACAAGACAAGTAACTTGTTATACAACAAGTTAAGTTACTTTTTTTAGCTATAATTTTACCTATTAATTAAGAATGATAAAAAGTATCAAAAGAGCGGTCAGGTAGTCTTAATAATAATAAATAATAATAATAATCATAATAATCATGATAATCATAATAATCATAATAATCAATTAAAACAAATCTAGGCATAAACCCTATTTGGTAACAGAATAAAGAAATAAAGAAAAGCCTTCTGAGTCTCCTCACATTTTGGTCTCTTCTGCCGCTGGTTTCGGGTAGCTCTGCATTTCCCAATGCAATGGTTGCCACTTGTTTATTGATACCTTCAGCGCTTCGATCCATCTGTAACAACATCAACACAATTGTTATTATACAGATACAATTAAAATGATGTCATATAATCGAGAATTTAAAAAATAAATTCTGCATAAACCAAAATAAAACTGGATTAAATGGACATAGACATGCAGGACATGTTGCTTCTATGAAGTAGAGCTCTTCAGTGAATTAGAGCTTCTATTGGGATTTTGAGATATCTCATTAATTCAGAAAAAAACTGGGATGATTTTTTTTATCCATTAAATCTTTTCTCAGAATTCTGAGAAAATTATCGAATTGATTCGGGAAAACAGCAGAAATTTTACTGCATAAAAACTTATCTCAGAATCTAAGATAATTATTTCGTTAATTCAGAAAAACTCAATTTATCTTCTAAAGTGAATGCTACCTAACCCCTCACCGTTTATTTTCATTCGGGTTTTCAGCGCAGAGATAAAACGTTTTGAACTCATCCGATGGAGGCTTCAACTCGATTGTCAACTTCTTTGATCCCATGGGTTGCTCCCTGACCCCGTACCCATGGAGATACATGCCACCTGCAGACACATACAACCGCAGTCATCAGCAACTGAATTTCCGCCAAACCTTTTTCCCAAATCTTTCATATTTGTACACATAAAATGAAGACTGCTTCTAGTAGTAAGTAAGCAAACATACCGAGCGCGTGGGTTGACCGGATGCTACTGTAGAAGTAGAGGCAGCCGTCTTTGAGAATGCAGTAGAGCTGTCTCGACATGTCCTTGTTTTTGTCTATTTCATAAAGCAGGCCCAGACATTCGGGTTTCTTGACCGCTAGTGGGGGTAAGTTGGAGTTGTGTCTTGTCACATCCACCCACACGTGGTTCTGGGATACGAGAGTTAATTAAAAGATTAGTGTTAAAGACTCCAGGCTCAATATAGAGTAGGTTAGCTAGTGTAGGCGAGTTTGAAATCCATGCTAATCCACCCGTACAGTGTCCTCATAAGTAGGTTACTGCATATTGATACATATACAGTACCAGTCAAAAGTTTGGACACACCTTCTCATTCAATTAGAAGGCGTGTCCAAACTTTTGACTGGTACTATATATCGAATGTGGAGGATTTTAGGAATAATGCATTTAATTAAGCCAACTCATTGTGCACCTACTCACTCTAAGAAATAGGTCAATCATACAAGTAAACATTTGTGGAGTTATTTTACCTGTGTTATTGGTTGAGTAGCATTCACCATTGCTTCAAGCCACCTTTTTAACAACAAAAAACAGCTTTGTGAATCATGGTGAAAGAATCTGGATCATCAGATTCTAGGGATATTCATTGAATAAATACCTTTTCATCTCCTGGTTTGAGGTGGCACATAGGAAATACACTCGGTTGGCAGGCTGTGGGCAGCACCTGATCACGAAAGGTTTCCCCAAGGAAACATCGGCTCCGACCTCTGCCCCTTCCAGCTTTACTGTTGCCAGTGCAACTCTCTTCCCCTCATCCTTAAATGTATATTGTAAAGAAAGAAAGATAAGCAAGCACAGATAAGTAAAGATAAGTAACCAAGCCTATTTAAATCAAAGATCATAATATAGAGATCATAATATCTCATTGCAATTTTATCAGGATGACATCTACTCTGTGTTATTTGTATATATGTTTATATATATTTTATTTTATGACGTGTATTGCTTGTGGTGACTACTGTTTGCAAGACAAATTCCTATCCTATCCTATCCTATAATTTTCACGCAGAACATGTTGACTCCTCACCCGTTTGTGTCTGAAGTAGTGCAGGCCGCAGTCGTGAGTGAGAACGAACCACCTCTTCCTCCAACCCTTAATGAATCCAGACTGGGTGCGTTTATGGAGATAGCCACGGCACGCAGGTCTGGGCGTGTTAGGAGTGCGTGCGATGTCCGACCCAATGGTCAAGGTCAAAATGTCAGGGCCTGCAGATTTGACACAACCAAGCAACAGGCATGTCAATAACATAATACCCAAAGTTAAACCCCCCAAATCGTTCTGTAAGGCCACAGGGTGTAGACCTGTGTCATGGTGAACGACAATTACAAAGGTTACAGTTGATTAAAAATATGTGGAAAATGGAATGTGAAGGAAATGCTTTCCATCTCTTGTTAACCGTGTGATGGAGCAGTGGCTATTGCACTCAAAAACTCTACGACCCACTTCCCAAAAAACAAACATAGCTTTAATCATGGACCTTTTAGTTTGCCATGATACATTTTATAATAAGTTCATATATGGCAAAAAAAACGTTGCATAATGTTTATGAATATGATGATCACATTTGGCTTTTTTACTCCTATCAAGTATTGCATACTGTAAAACCGGTGTTGTGCTGTTCTGCTGTAACTGTATTCTGAGTTATTGCATCCATTCTGTAAGCAGGATCCTTACCTTGCCTGGCCAGCTCAGCTGCCTCAGAGTGGGGAATACTGGTGACATCCGTTCCATTAACGGCCTGTAGATAGTCTCCGACCATCAGGCCTGCCTCCTCTGCTGCCCCGTCTTAAAGACAGCAAGCAAAGGACTGGTTCACTCATTTCTGTCCCAAACCACAGTTTAGTTGGAACACAGAAACATAGTGTGGTTTGTGAGATTTCTTTTCCTTTTTAGTTACAATTGGGGGGTTACACTTTACATGACAGTGTCCTGTTACAATGTCATTACTGTTAATTACTGTATAAACAATGTATTAATGTTATGGAACAGCATGCAACTATACAGTGTGGCTAGGGTTATGGGTCATGGAGGAAGGGTTAGGAGTAGGTGACAAAGTAGGTTCCACATGAGGGTTAGGTTGGGTTTAGGTTGTTGGATAACATTCTACATGAACTACATGATGTTACAGGTTATTACATTGCTTATTACTGTAAGTACACTGTAGCAAGGACAATGTGTTACCAAATGTGGATATAACTATTGATATCTTAAATGGTTTCACCTCTGTACACCTAGATCAAACCAGATCCAGGCAGTTTTTAGGCAGCAAGATGAAATGTGTACTGTCAGTTTGACAAAACAAAATCATCATTACGGCAAGACAAAAAAGAAAACACTGGCAAATTAACTTACTTGTGTCAACTTCAGTGACTACTATGGGTTTGGAAAACTGGATTCGGAAGCCCCACGGATACTCTCCACTTCCCTTACTGATCTTCACCGTCCTCTCACGAACTGAAAGAGAGAACATTATGTCTTACAACGGTGGATATGAAGCTCTATGCAGAAGCATCAGGTATACAATGAAAGCTATGTGAACTTGTTGAATATTTAACAGTTGCATGAAAGTGATTTAAATTACTCTAAATTAGGTGTAATTAGGTGTTGAGTCAGTCTAATAAAATGTGACAAATTTAACGATAGTTAAATATTTCTTATAATTAAGAGAAAGCAGACAAATAAAAACATTGCAAACAAAGATGATGGAATTTAAGATGAATTATTAAAGCAGCAGTCTAGGGCTATGGTAATCACACTGGAATATCTAAGCCAGATGGGCCTACTCCAAAATAACAGACACACCAATGAAAGCTTCCTTGAAACAACATCTGGCTTAATCATTAATACATTAAATTCCCCTGCAAAAATCCATATTTACATTATAAACTTGAAGAAAGCATCTTACTTGAGACAGGCCGAGGTCTAGGGTTTATTGTAGTACTAGCGGCTGAAGGGTCATCATCTCCGCGGTAAGTCCAGGCAATGTAGTGAAACGTCGCAGTGTAAAAACCCCTCTCCTCAATGTCTCGTATCATGTCCACAGAGTGTGTGTCTTCAGATACTATATCAAAGGGAATCATTCAACACGTCAATAAATAATATACAACTATTTGTACCGCCGGTATAAATAGAATATGAACAATTGGCAAACAAAACACTTTAGCTTGATTGTAAAGGATACTTCCTTTCTCATAATGAACGGATAGGGATAGATTTTTATATGGTTTAGTTCAGGTCAGGATTTAAGGATTAAATGTACCATTGGTTAAAGGACCACAATGGAAACAAGCCTTTGGGCTTTATTGTGTTTTTTTCTATCCTTTTGAACACTTTTTTGTTAATTGTTGTTCAATAAAGTTTTCATTCATTCATTCATTCATTGGTTGGACAGTTACGCTTGCTACAGGTAAGGTCCTGACATGGTCTGGTAATAAGGGGAAAAGCCATTCCAATATGTTAATCATTCCAAGTACCCCTTGGTAAAATGACCTTATGAATCTAGAATTAGAAAATAAAAAAACGTTTGAGGTTCAAGTGACATAATAAGAGAGAACATTAGGTTTTAAAACAGTAGATATGTAACCCTATGCAAAAGCATCATGCGTACAGTGAATGACATCAATTTGGATTGTACCTGAATCCTCTGTGATGTCACTGGGCATGGAGCCGCTCCACTGCCTGCTCTCCTTGAAGAGCTTCCGCCTATTGGCCCAGTGGTCCGAGCCTCTGCTGTCAGAGTCTTTATGCATGGGGGGTTTCCGATGCAACTTTGGCTCCAAAGAGGCTTCAGAATACGTCATGCAATTAATATAATGTGGTGAACAACAAGCTAACAAAAATTTTTTACATACACAACATACAGTTTTGACACACTTACCTTTGGCAAGATTGTGTTTTTCCATTTTTTCCGTTCTGCAGACCTGCTTTCTCCATTCCTCTGTTTCTTGATCCATCTTTGGTTCTATTGTGGTGTCTACAGAAGATTCTGGATCCTTATTGTCTGCTGTTTGGCAGTCTGAACAAGGTTCTATTGTTTCATCGATGTAGTGTGATGGAGCGGGCCTAGCGAACAGGGACATTCTAAAATGTGGTCGAACTTTACTGAGGTCAGCACTCTCTGATACAGGTGGAACTGCTGTTTCTTTGGAAGTTAGGTCTAGATTGTCCTTCCCCTGTGTTTCAGATGGTGGATTGATATGCAGGGTTCCTTTGTCACATTCAACTGTAACAGTGGAGTCAGGCTGTGCAGACACGGCCCCATCCTGAGTCGCTTGCTTTCGCTTCACTTTGCTCCTTGAGTCTATATTTCGGACACATTGGCGTGGACCCTCTTCTCGCGTGTCATCGGACGCACGCGGAGACGGGGGGATCACCTTTATAATCAAAGTTGTTTGAGGGTGTATACCAGCAACAGGTGCTGCACTGGGACACCCTAGCTGACGCAGCTCTTCCTCCAGACCACTCTCTGCTGCACCACTCTGTTCCACTGATTCTCCAGGATCTCTTTCTTTTAGAGATCTTGAATCGTGAGGACACTCCACGCCATCATATGTCTCACTGGGTTCCTTCGTTGGTGGCTGACTTTCAATGTTCCCAATGGCCACGTTAGACGTTGTCTCCAACGTTTCAGTGTCAAACTGGTTTACATCATTTTGCCCGGCCTTCTGGTACTTTGCACAACCTTCATATATTGAATTTTGACGTACATCTGTTCCAAACAGAGAAAAACCCCCATCTCCCTGACAAAACGTCGCCAGTTTTTCAGCTTGAAGGGTAAACGATTGCACTGTTAAAGAGGAAATTTTCCCTGAGGAAAAGAATTCCCTAAAAGGCAGAAGGTCCTCTTGCATCGTACACAAGTCCGACGTCCCCGGATAGGTCTGCCGTCGCTCCCGTTTCATCTGACAGGTTCTGTGTTGAAAGGTGGCCACGCTATTGTTTCGGAAGCAGGCGTTCTGCTCATGGTTGTTCACAAAATCCATCGTAAAGCTTGACCTGCTTATCGATAAGGAAGGTCTCATAAACGACGGTTCAAAGTTGTCAGTTTCTGAGAACTGATCAAAAAAATTGGACACCATGTGTGGGTCTTCTGCTTCATCCAGGTATTCCAGGCCACCAGATAGTTGGTCATACATTTCCATTTCTTCTGTGCTGTTGAAATTACTTGGCTGTTTGCAAGAAGAACCATCCATATCAATATTAAAAGAAGCCATGTCTTCTGTCAGCTCCTCTAGGGAGTTACCTTGGATCATGTCCGAAAACTCATTCGGTGGGCCAATATCCCTGGAATGGTCACTACTCAAGTCTGTGTGATTAGACATGGTTGTTCCTTGATGGGAGAAATACGAGGTGGGTAGTGGACTTGGTGATGGACTTGCTAATGCAATGTTGGAGTTACAAAAAGATTTATTGCAACAGGTGTGATTTTCACATCGAGTTGGAATAACAAATGCTGCCTCTTTCTGAGTAAGAACATTGCCAAAGTTAAAGTTGTAATTAATGTTGTTCTGTTTTGTATTTTGACTGTCTCCACCAATGTTGTAATTCTCTATGCTTGAGCCGATGCAATTGAATTTAATAACGTTGGTTATTGCAAATGTTGAACATTGTGCATCTTCAAAGACCGGCTCCTGTGTCTGCTGAAATATGATCTTGGGGGATGAGTCTTTGAGGTTATCAATAGCCACAGATGTTACAATCCTCAGTCTGTGCTCTTCTGGGTTTTTTAACTGCTTCCCAAGGTTTTCACAGAAGTGATGATCTAGTTTGATTCTCTTCTCAGTGCTTGGAATGCCGTCCTGTTTGTCCTCCTCACCCGACACTGACAAAACATTGACCTGGGAAAGGTTTGCACCTGATATATTGAAGTTGTCTTTATCCTTTTTAAGGACACAGTTTCTCTTGGTGCTCTCTGCAAAACAAAGATAAAAACATAACATTGCGTCAAATAAGTATCTAACCCCAAATAAGTTACAAACCACCGTAACCTGCAGTGGGCATGTGTAACATAGAGTGTAATGTAACATTTGGGCAGACAGCTTCAAGCAATGCAGTAATTGAACTTGAACAACCTCTCTACTCGATTAACCTGCATGTCGTACTCAAGGGTCATCCCACAAAGCTGCTCACGTTTGCTGCTGCTTGAGCTCTTCCGCCTGCTGCTGCGTCTCCTTCCTCTTCTGCTCATTCTATTCTTCTGCGCAGCAAGGCCTCCCTCTGCTGTAGCACCCTGTGAAACAAAGCTTGTTCATTTTTGTCATCCATATCGTTCGTCCATCGCTATAGTCTATTACTCAAAAAGAGGTTTAGAGTAGGTCTAGCAACGTTCAAAGGTTGGAAAGAAATGTATACTAGAGGTGAGGAAGTAGTTGTTTTTTAGATTTCAGGTTATATAGTCAACTATTTAAAGTGCCTTTATGAACAGGGAACAAGCAATTGTTGATGTGCATTTATTTCTATTATATACCTTTCTGTATAGGTCTGTTTGAATTCAGATATTGACAATGTGATCGAGATTGTCCTTGGTGCAAAGCTTCCTGTAAAGTAATTTCAACCATTTTGCTCTTTTGAATCATAACAATCATCTAACTAAAACCTGCTTATCTGTGAGAACAATTTTGGTAGGCTATATCCCTTATCCAGTCATTGTAATGTATTGTCTGGATTTTGGCAGAATTATTACAAAGTGTTTTTATATCTGTTTAAATGTGATTACATATAATAATGCACATAATGCATACAAAGTAAAATAATACAGGCATACCTACACATGGTCCTTGCCACCAATTCATTTCACGGTAAAGTCTGTATTCACAGTCAAATATTAAATCAGGGAGTTTTTGCTTGAATGTCCTGACCTTTCTATAGAAATCTGAAGTAACGCACCAAATAAATGCAGGAAAAGAAGGAGAATGAAGCTCACCTTTTAAGCATCAACTGTTAAAATTCCAACTGAAAGTGTCGATAGACATCAACGGAAGCTGCCTCTTCTCTAGACCACATTGTCACTGGCCAGGTCGGCCTCACGTCTTATCGATTCTATTTTCAACTCAAAGCAGCTTATTGCATCTAATCTAATCTCATGAACCACTGGTGGTGTCCAAAGATATCTTTACTCAACTCACTCTCGCCGTTCACATATATAGGCCCATCAGAATGATATATATGCTGGGTTAGTACCTACATATATGATGACATCAAAATGGGTCTTAATGGTGAGCTTAGTATAATTTAACGTGAGACACCTTGGGGAGTCACATGTAGCCAGATTAAGGACAGGGTCATTCACTGATTCAGCAAAGCCTTATTCTGTGGAGAGTCTGGGATCATTGTAAACAAATGGCAGTCCATCAGAGAAAGGCTGTGTCACACAATTTATGATGATTTATGTAATTATTCTTGCACCTTGCAGTCAAACCGTGATGCACACTTGATATTCAAACATGTTGTTTTTTTTCCCTGCAAGCAGACAGCTTCAACGATGGTCATGAAATGATTCAGTAATATTTGGCCTTTGCTAGAACCACATTGCTTCACTGTTTCACAAAATGTTCTGTCTGGATACATTCTTTGGTTCCTTCTGTTTTGAAGCCCACTTGATTTCGACCAGCATGGGGCGCCAATGAGTGCTTTCTCCAAGTCTATCATTCAACTGTGATACGTCACCATGTTGGTACACTTTTTATTAAAGTGTCCATATGCCTCGAATACACAATTCTTAAAATCAATGCTAGCTTGATACATGTTATACACAGAAAATGAGAACACAATATAAGAACAAAATAAATTGGTTGAATGTGAATGCAAAAACAGCAATGCATTTTAATTATCACAAAAATACATATCCATAAATATTTAATAAAAATATTTTAGTGTCTGCTTTTTTTGTGGCGTTGTGTATTTTATGGACAGGATAGTCAGTAGATAGAAAACGGTAGAGAGTGACGTCACCACCAAACCATTATCAAGTGTAGGCTT